>PVIR01042373.1:0-12258 GCA_004026965.1 Petromus typicus | reverse complement strand
GCCTCCTTTTCTTCTGCCCCACTTACTCTTAACTCCTGGTAACAACCTGCTTCTCATTTCCATAATGTTGCCACTTCGGAATGTAATGTGAATGAAGCCGTATAATGTGCAACCTCTTCTGAGGTTGGCCGCTTTTCCCTCAACATGTTTCTCTGAAAAGAGCTGCGTGTGTCTCAGGTCTGTCTCTCTGTTGTTGAGCCGCATTCCAATGTGCTGATGCCTCTGTTTATTTAACCATTTCCCACAAAGAGCATCTCCTCTGACCTGTCAGTTACTTTTGCAGGTGATAGAATGTTTTTAAATTTTGATCAAGTATTGAACAACTTTGTAAACACACTAAAAGTCTTAGCTGAATACTTTAAGAGGTTGAGTTGCATGAGATGTAACTGATACTTCCATAAACTATTAGGTAAAAAATTAAAATGCAGGCACTTTGCAAATAGGCAAAAGATTCTGTTGAGCATGTCCGTGTGTCTTGTGCCATCGATCTGTGTGGCTGATCCTCAGCCTAACTCAGACACTCTTGATTAACATTGACATAGAAAAGGGAGAGCTTTGAAATTGGGTAGACCGAGTCCCCACTTTATTCTTTATTTTCAACAGTGTTTTTCCTCTCTTGCATCCTTTCTTCTCCTGTATAAATTTTAGAATAGTCTTTCCCACATTTCACACACACACAAAAAAAATCTTGTGATTCTTTTGGAATAATGGTAAGCCTTTTTGTCAGTTGGGAAGGATGGACATGTTTACAATCAGAGAGAATAAACATGTTTACAATTGTGTTCTCCCCTCCCCCAACAGACTACCTCTCCATTATTTAGAGGTTTGATTTCTTTGCTCTTGTATTTTATAGTTTTCAACATAGCAGCCCTGTGCATGTTTTGTTAAATTTCTACTCAGCTGCTTCACTTTAAGGGATTTTTTATAAACTTAGAGTATTCCCTGTCGGAAATGCTTGGGAGTGGAAAGAAGTATCTCGGATTTCATGGGTTTTGGGACTTGGGGATAATTGAGTGGACAACAAATTTTTCTGTTGAACATCCTAGCCTAACCTAAACATCCCAAATCTGAGATACTCCCAAATCTGAAAGATGCCGAGTATTGTGTGGATCCTCAGAAGTTCAAATTCCAGATAATTTCAGATAACACAAACTGTATTGTGATTTTATTTTGGGTGTGCATATGTTCATTTCTAAAATGTAGAGACTGTTGTATCAGGTGGTCTTCTTATTTTTAAAATTTATCTTCTAAATTATCTATTAACAGTGGAAAAGATTTGGAATAACCTTTCATTTGAAAATTTCTCTAAAACAAGGCTATTTGTAGAGAGTAGGAAATCTATTACTCATTTATTTTATATCTTTAAAAATATAAGAATTTATTAGGCTGAATCATTTATACCTTCTCATTTTACTGATTTTCTTGGTTCCATGCTTTTCATATATTCTAAATACTACTCTTAGACTCTTGCATCATGAAATATAATGATGTTTCTCTAAAAAAATGAGAAAGTTTGAGACTTAAATGCTCAAAGGCATTTTCTCTTGGCCACCTCTTACATTTGCATGACTGGTTTTATTTTAGACTGGAGTCATTCAGTATTTCTACATTGAAGATTGGCAGTTTGTCAATGATTATCGTCATCCCGTCAGTGTGAGAAAGATTTTTCCTGACTCAAATGGGACCAGATTAGTTTTCATTGATGAAAAAAGTGATGGATTTGTCTACTGTCCAGTAAGTGTAGAAAATATTTAAATACTTGCTTTCTACAAATGCTATTTGAGAAAAAAAATGTTTTTAATATGTACCTTACATAAAATTTTCTCTAACATAGTGCCAAAGACTATAGTGCTTTAGCATCATCTTTGTGATACCATGTTTGCAATAAATATTCATGACTACTTGTGTCAAGAATGTTCTATTCTGCGATATTCCACAGTATCAGGCCCAGATTTTTAATAGATGAAACATTTGTTTTATTCTGTATTGCTGTTAACCGTGTCATATACTGTACAGTATGGCAGTCAGTGCCCGGCTTCCTTCCCCACATGTGCAGAGAGCTTCCAGGGCAGGGTTCATGTCCTTTTTGCACACCACAGATGTTCTCCTCCATGTTGAAGAGCTTGAAAATGAAGACAGACGATTAAAATTGAGTGAACATGAGGCCTGGGATTTAGTTCAGTGGCACTGCTACCTGTCTTGCAAGCTCATAATCATGAGTTCAATCCCTGGGTCCACCAAAAAAAATAAAATGAGCAGATCAGTTTTAAAAGTCAATTTCCCCAATGTTTAAACCCCCTCTGCATTTTTAAAAATGGATTTAGATAAATGTTGGCTTTTGCATCTTTTACTTTGGTTACAGTTTTCATTTATTTTTACATCCAGCCAGTGGGTTGACATGTGTTGCTCATAGTTCATAAGCCCAGAGCCGCACTGGGCCCAGTGCTTCCCAGCAGCCCCAGAGTCTGTGGTCTTCCCTTAGCACGCACTTGATAAGACCGCTTTCCCCTCACTATGCCACTGTCCTTGAAACAACCCTTTCTTAGAAAGGACACTTGGTTCCCCTGTCCTCCTGTTTTCCTTTCTTCTTTCCTTTCCCCCTTTGTCTGTCCTTATTTTCTCCCATCCCATTGTGCCGGTCCTTTCTGGACTAGTTTTCCTGCTCAGATATCCGGGAGGAGGGACAACACACATGTGAGGATGGTCATATGTCCTTTCTGCATGAGGAAAGAGGTCCGTGTGGGTTCCCTCACTGCAGGAGGGGCCGGTTGAAGTCACCCCCTCTGGTCTGGGACAGGCAGCATCTGGGAATTTTATAATTCACTCTTACTGTGAGAAGGCAGAGCAGGAAGAATGCACATATTTTTTCAATTCTCCATTTAGAATATATATAATCATATCTGCTTACCTTCACAGGAATTATGTGAGTTGATTTTTAAAATAGCTTGTATCACTACAATAGTATATTTTTATTTAGAATTCATTGTACAGAATTTTTTTGAAATAGAACATTCCCAGGGAAACCTATTTAAACGCAAATCACATTCAGAGTTCTGTTTGTGAATACTCAGTATTATTAAAGTGTTTCTAAGCACAGATTTTATCATAATTTGAATTTCTTGTGCCACATGAGCTTTTTGTTCTTGCCCTGAAGCCACTGGGTCGAGACTTGTAGTTGTTCATATAAATTCACTAAATGTTAGATCCTACCCTTGACTTGCCTACTAGCTAGTTTTCTTTTTAAGCCAAATGCAGTTCATGACTAGGAAGGGACATTTCCCTTCTTGCTGTGGGTGGGACAGACCTGCAAATCCTATCTTGTAGGTTAATGACGCCACCTATGAGATTCCAGATTTCTCGCCAACCATTAAAGGTGTTCTCTGGGAAAACTGGCCGCTGGATAAAGGTGTATTCATTGCTTACGATGATGATAAAGTGTACACTTATGTCTTTCACAAGGACACTATACAAGGTACTGAATCTCATCTCCACATGTTTGTTGATAAATGAATTTCCATTGCAATGACAGTAAAACCTTCCTTTCTGCTGCTTTGGCATCACATTGTCTATCTTATTACTATAGGATCCAAGGTGATTTGGGCTGGCAGCACCAAACTTCCCTTTGCTCATAAACCTTTGCTGTTATACAACGGGGAGCTGACCTGCCAGACACAGAGCGGAAAAACAAATAATATCTACCTCAGCACCCACAGCTTTCTTCATTGTTCCAAGGACACAGGCCCCTCGGACCTGCAGCAAATGTTGGCACAGACAATAACACTCAAAAGGTGGGCTGAAACCATCAGTTTGGAGCCTCTGCCTTGCTTTTGTGATATTCCAGGGAGAATTCTATTCAGTGTACGTGGATAACAGTACCGGCCTTGGACCTGGGATTTAGCTCAGTGGTTCCGGTGCCTGCCTTGCAAGTGCAAGGCCTAGGTTCATCCTCGGTAACCACATACAACAATGCCAGGCATGGTGACTCAGACCCACCAGCAGTCAGTACCACATACTATAATGCTGGGCATGGTGGTTCATGACTGTAATCCCACTACTTGGGGTGCAGAAGCAGGAGGATTGCTGAGTTCGAGGCTGAGTATAGGACCAGCCTGGTCCTATAGGACCAGTCTTACAAAGCAAGACCCTGTCTCAAAAAAAACCAGTACTGGCCTTGTTTATTCCAGAGCTGTTATGAGCATTGGGTAACACAAGGGATATAAAACTGCACATAAATCCCATAGGAAGCACTGCAGGCAAGAATTATCCTCATTTTGAGAAAAGCTTTATCACAAGAAAAACGCTTCAGAACAAAAATGTTTCTAAGCACCCAAATAATCCAGTTATTATGGAATTCTAATAAACCTAATTACTTTAGCAGTATCTGGATTTCATCATAATGAGGTTTAATTTTTTTCATGCCTAAGATTTCTTTTTCCTGATTTTTCTTTTACTCACTTTCAGTGTCTTTAAGGATACTGAATTCCTCTGTGGTTCTAATCCTTCTAATCATGTCTTAGATGTTACGGTTTCTCGGGGTCCCAAGAGCTCCCTCCTTCTCTAATCATTCTTCCCCACTAAATCTCTTCTATGCACATGGCTTCCCCACCATCCAGTGTCTGACTCCAAAAACAAGTAAATTAACCAAAACTATCTTCGGCCTAACGCTATGCTTACAATCACCCACCAGTCCTATGTTCATAGAAGCCCATGAGCTTCTCCGCCGGACTGGCTGTCTTCTCCGGAGCCCGGTCTCCACCCCGTTCTAGTCACACACGCTCGTGCCCTGAAACACGCACCTCCCAGGTCCCTTCCTCCTAATCTCCATTGTCCTGACGCAGATCCTCACCGAGAGCAATGGGAAATGCCACCACTTCTCACCCCGCCCCTGCCTCAGCCTCGCAGCTATCTGTTCTGTTGTACACACATTCTGAAAATGTGACTCTGATCCACTCATCCCATAGCTTGGGGTCTTTCTGTGGCTTCCTTGCCTCTCTCGGAGACCTCAGACACTGTGCTGGACCCTTGGTGGCGCAATACCAGCCCCAGCTCTTCCCACCCTCCTGCTGTGTTCCACTGACTGCTTGACAGCTGTGTGTTCGTGCTCTCGATTGCCCCTCCCCGCCCTGAAGGTGGCGACTGCTCACCCTTCACCCATCAGCAGGGCTCCAGGAAGCCCCCGACGCTGCCACCACTGCAGTCCCAGGCAGCTTTGCTGACATGCTGCCTCGGAGCCAGCGTGAGATCTATCTATCCAGTGGCTTAGGGCTCTTCGCTGATGGCTGAGGGACTCCAGCCAGCCTCATAGGACGTCAGGCCTGACTTCCAGATCTATAAGGTCTGGGTGATAATGGATAATGGATACTGGATAAGATTGTGGGGATAATCTAGGAGAACATATGCAAAACGTGAGCAGAGAGATCCGCATGCAGTGAGGATTCGCTGAGCGTGGTCACGCTGTGTTGGGGTCACTCACCTACCTCTTCCTCCTGCCCAGGGGACAGTGACTGTGCCTTCCTCTCACCGCCTGGCCCCTGGAAGCCGTGTACTGGGTAGGTGAATGACGGTACACTGAGGAGAGGAAAAGGCTGATCAGCATTAAAGCTGGTGCTTTAAACCAGAGCTCACTGGATGTTTTCTGCTCTGTGTCAGATGGCAAATGTTTCAGGCTTTAAGCGCCATCGGGTCTGTCACGTGATTCAAGCATGGAACACCACAGACCGGACAGTGCAGGCTGCCAGTGGCCATGTCCCCCTCTACCTGTACTTACCGGACCATAGTCTGCTGATCTATTTTAAATATCTAGATTTATAGGTAAAATATTGATTTGATTAGACTTAAGTGAGAGCAAAAATAACTTTTATGTGAAATGCCTCAAAAATATTAAATGAATTGTTTATTAACTGGAGGGAGGCAGTTTACAGAGAGTAGATTCAGCTTCATAAGAAGTTTAAGAAAAAACACTTATCTGCACAATAAAAGAAATATTCTTTTCATTGCCTATGAGTAACAGTTGCAGCTTGAGAACTGCCCTGTAAAAGTGTCCAGCACATGACAGTAGATTAGACGCCATCGGCAGGTTGCCATTGGCACGGAGGGCTCTGTGCTGACGCGGAGTCCTCCCCCCACCTCTGGCAGGTTCAGTGATGCCTGGGACATCTGCAAGTCTCTCAACAACCCTGCTGCCTGGAACGACTTGGCACAGGCCTGTCTGTATCACATGGAAGTGGACTTTGCCATCCGCGTGTATCGGACAGTCAAAAATGTTGGCATGGTGATGTCTTTGGAGCAAATAAAGGTACACAGTGCTTGTTAAAGAATTATCTTATTAAGGTTTAAATACTACTTATTCAAACATTTTAATTTCTTCAGCTCATCATACCTAACATGTAAACAGGTGAATAGACAGAACATTACCACTTCCTAGTGAGTGGTCTTTTAAAATAAATAAATAAAGAAGTTAAGCTTTGGTTTTCCTGCTCATCCAAACTGCTTTTCTCTGCAGGGAATAGAGGACTACCATATTTTGGCCGGACATCTTGCCATGTTTACTAATGATTTCAACCTGGCCCAGGACCTGTACCTTGCATCCAGCTGCCCTGTGGCTGCCCTAGAGGTATGGTGGGAAATAAGGAGGAAGAGCGCGCATGAGAGCGGCCTGATGGCACTCAGCTGTAATCCCAGCATCTGGGAGGCCGAGGCAAGGGGATCACAAGTTTGAGGCCAGCCTGGGGCGCTTAGTGAGTTAGTCAGACCTTGTCTTACAAAAGGCCTGGGGAGGCAGCTCAGGGTAAAGACTGTAGTCTCAACTCCTACTACTGAAGAAGAAGGGCTCATTCAGAGGCAAACCGTCCCCTCGTATAGTTAGAACTTCTCAGCTCCCAACACCACATCCCTTCCCCTCCTGAGGCGTGAACACTTCAGCCTCAAGCACCCCTGAGTACTTGTTAACTTAAACAAACATTTTCATTCTGCATTCAGTGAAGACATAACAGGTAGGTTATTATTAAGGGTACTAAATCACTTAAAGTCTAAATGTGTCCAAAGAGGACAGGTTTTAAAACACAGAACTGTAGGAGGAAAATAGCTGCCATGCACTGTGTCGGCCTGTATTCATGCAGCTCTCCTAGGAGTCCTGGGAAACAGGGCTGCTCTTTTCTCTGTTTTCCCCTTGGGAAAACCAAGGCCCATCTATCTTTTCTTCTTTGTTGTATGAAATTATTTTGCATAGTAAGAGCAGAGAGTCACAAGATAGCAGGGTGAAGGACCAAGCTCACGGGCAGCAAGGGAGGGAGGCATGGCAGCATCGGATAGTAGTTAGGCACCCAGACCAACCGCACACCTCTGGATCAGAATCCCAATCCCATCAATCCCACTTTAAAGTAAAGATACACCTCGCCAGTCCCCAAGGTATCTGGGAACATTTTAAAATCTGAATTAGATCTTTCAGCACAGCATCTTATGAGTAGACACAAAAATAGTCATTATTGTAATCAGTATTCATATTATTGCACCCTAAACAAGAATTTCTACAACAGTGTAAAGTAAGTTGTTTGGAAAATATGTTTATAACTGATTTTATGGCTTTTTTTCTCAAATTGTTCTACAGCAGCTAGACATCCTGGCCCACGCCTGTAATCCTAGCACCTGGGAGGCTGAGACAGGATTGCTATGAGTTCGTGGCTGGCCTGAATTACATAGCAAGACCTTGCTCAAAAAAAAACTTCTACAGCAAATTTTCATTTTCTTTTTCAGTTCTTGGCATCAAACCCAGAGCCTCACATATTATAGGCAAGCTTGTCCCACTGAGCTGTACTTCCCACCCAGTTTTCCTCTGCAATAACTTCCATTTTCAATTTTTAAGGCAGTTAACATTAAGAACAATTTAGATAATTGTACAATATTCTTTCAAACAACTGAGGCACCCTGAGAAGTTTGGAAGACCGAGACTGGTACTCACTGTGGTAGAAATGTCACCGCAGCGAGCAAAGGCCAAGACGTCACCATAGGTCTTCTGCTTTCAGCTGGGGGCGCTGGCCATGGGCCACTAACTTTGAAAAAGAGTTGAGGAAATGGCTTCAGAGTGGCGAAGGTGACTGGTCTGTCAGTCCTTTAAACTCCCTTTGAGGGGTACATTAGCTGGATTCGGAGGTCACCGGGAGAGCCCTCTGCCACCTCGTCACATAGCAGCTGTGTAGCCTCCTGGACTACGGTAAAAGAGTTTCACTTTGCCTCACTGTTTGGATCTCTGAAATGGGTAGCAGAAACGATCATTACAAAAGGGTAGTTGTGAAAAGACAAAAAAGCCTCTGGTTCAGTGCCTAGCAAAGCGTGACACCTGAAAAAGTGTTAGCTATTCATTAATGCTTTCAAACGTGTACGTCAGGGAGAAATGAACCTTAAAAGATTCTTATGTGGTTAGTTTAAATTGGGAGTTGGGAATTTCCCGCCATGAGTAAAAGACCACGGGAACCAGGGAGAGAAACACTTCAAATTTTATTTATTACTAACACTTCAAATTTTATTTTCTATTAATCAGATTGTAATATAGGATCAAGTCCAAGAAAATACTATCAATTCCTATAGTAAAGTGTCTCAACGTTTTTATTATTTCCCCTGTAAGATGAAAATTTATTTTGGTTTATTATAAAGGAATGATTTTGTTAGGTAGGACTGAGTATGGGGCTCATCACAAGCCTCTGTCAGAGCAAGATTCTGCGCCCCATAGGCTCGTCAGCACCACTGCGCATGCGTGCTGAGGTAAAGCAGCGTCTTTGGCCTGATCACATTCCTTACTCGGGCAAAAAGTTCTTGTAACCACTTTTATAAAACCGGCGTGATGTGGTGAACTTTGCTCTTTGGAAGTTAAAGGCTTTCTCATCCTAACAGATGAGGAGGGATTTACAGCACTGGGACAGTGCTCTTCAACTGGCAAAACGCTTGGCCCCAGAACAAATACCGTTTATATCAAAGGAATATGCGATTCAGCTTGAATTCACGTAAGTCCTCGCCTTTATGTACTTTAATAGGTAGCTAAGTGCTGCACATCTTCAGTACTAAACTACCATTAACTAGAATCCTGCCCTGGATTTAGCCATTTCTTTTTAGAAAGAAAAGCCTTTATATCTAAGTAATGATAACCATCCATTTATCCATTTTCATTTTTAACCTCTAATCTAAGTTTGGGTCTAGGCCTTGTCCACACTCAGAGTCTAAACACCATTTTGAACCACCCACAGCCATGACCAGGCGTGCACACCACCCGAGTGACCCTCTGTGGTCACAGTCCGGACCTCTTGGCTCTCTGAGCACTGTGGTGTAATTTCAAGGCAGACAGAAAAATACTGAAATCATTCTCGCTGCTATAACATAATACCTGAGACTGGGTAACACCAAGAGCAGGTATTCACTCTGGGAGGCTGAGGCAGGAGGGCTGCAAATTCAAGCCCAGCCTGGTCAACTTATCGAAGCCCTGTTTTAAAAACTGAAAAGTGTGGGGATGTAGCTTAGTGCAGAGGCCCTAGGCTCAGGCTCCAGTACTGCAACACATACACACATACACACACACACACACACACACACACACACACACACACACAGATCTGGCATAGTGGCGCACACCTGTAATCCCAACCATCTAGAGGCTGAAGCAGGAGGATCACCATAAGCTATGAGTCAAGATTAGCCTGAACTGCATAGCAAGACCCTGACTTAAAAAAAAAAAAAAAAAAAAAAGTAGCAGCCCTTTTATCTCCCAGTTCTATTCAGGAGGCTGAGAAGGCTGAGATCAAGGCACCAGCATCTACATCAGTGGCTTGTCGCTGGGTCCCTTCTACCCAAGCCTTGTGTCATGGCCCTGGTGACCCCAGAACCTCCCAGTGCCATCAGAACATGTGCACCGAAGCACGTGTTCAGCCCGGAGCAGTGTGCATCTAGTTTGTAAGACCTGGAGTAGGTCAAGTCTGGAGGTCAAGTTCGCAAACCTTGTTTTCTTTTTTTGAACTCAGCTCCGTGGGAATGAGTAATGTTAAAGTCAGGAGAGAGGCTTTACACAGGAGGACGTCAGTGCTTGAGTAATTATCTTTTCTGGTGCATGAAGAGGCTTCACAAGTCTATTCTGAGACTTTTAGAAGTTTCTAGTACTCGTGATTCCTTGGCTTGGTTTAGTGTCAATAGTTAACAGAATATTTCAGTGCTGCACAAAAATGTAACTTACAGGCATTTAGCATCCAGTTTTAAGTTAACATTCAGCTATGGAGACTCCTACTAAGGCAAATAGATGCAGAAACTATGAATGAAAAGTTTTTGTAACTGAAAAGTTTATTTGCAAATATTAGTTCACGGTATGCGCACAATGGCAGCATCATCGCTGGACAGTTTCCCTCGATGTTTATAAGCTACATTTCCAATTCCAAAAATAGGAGTGTGTGAGAAAACACTCCAATGAAAAGTAAAATATGATTTTGACATTTGATTTTTAAAATATATTTTATATAGTTTCATTTTATTTTCGTACAGACTTTGGATTCATTGAAAATATTGGCTCACAGACTTTAGCCACAGACATCATTTTATCAAAAAATCCTCTCACTGGGCCGGGGATATAGCTCAGTGGTTCCAGCACCTGTCTTGCAAGCGCAAGGACCCGGGTTTGATCCCCAGTAACCACATAACAATACTGGGCGTGGAGACTCATACCAGCAGCAACCAGTACCACATACCACAGTGCCGGGCATGGTGGCCCACGCCTGTAATCCCAGCACTCGGGAGGCAGAGGCGGGAGGATTGCTGTGATGTGAGTTTGAGGCTGAGCTCAGAGACAGCCTGAACCACAAAGCGAGACCCTGTCTCAAAAAACCTTAAAAAAAAATCCTCTCACTTCCAATCAGCATACTTGATTTTAAATGTTTTGTTCTACAGATAAAAAACTTTGGAGATGTTATTTCTCCCCAATCTTGATTTAAGTTTACCACATTTCTCCTCCTTAAAAATTAAATCCAGGGGCTGGGGATTTAGCTCAGTGGTTTCAGCACCTGCCTTGAAAAGCAAGGGCCCAGGTTCATCCGTGGTAACCACATACAACAGTGTGGGGCGTGGAGACTCATGCCCACCAGCAGTCAGTACCACATACCACAGTGCCAAGTGTGGTGGCTCACACCTGTAATCCCAAGGCAAGAGGATTGCTGTGAGTTCAAGGCTGAGCTCAGGACCAGCTAGAACTACAAAAATCGAGACCCGGACTCAAAAAAAAAGAAAAATTAAATCCAGGCATTTGAGGTGTAGTTCAGTGTATAGCATATGATTATCATATGCAAGGCCTGGGATTATCATAGCACCAGAAAGAAATATAAAATCCCTGCAGAAGATTGGACACAGTGGAGTCTTGGTACACAGCACTGGAGAGACCGCCCCGGGACCTGGCCCTCCACCTCCGTGCCCAGGGTGGCCACACCTGAGGGTATAAAACTTCCAAAGAGGAAAAATGACCTGCTATATCCTGTTGGAGCACAGACACCCCCACAAGCCCCCAAATCACTCAGAAGACTTTGATTTTTATTTCTTTCAGGGAAATTCAAGCTTTTGTCGTGATCTCTTGCTTCATCTCTGTGTAGTGCACAGAGCTAGGGTCAGTTGAAAGCCTCCTCTTGTGCTGCTGGTTGGTGGCTGCAGCTCCGGCGATTATAGTTGCTGTGACCCCTTCAACTTGACACTTGACCGTGTACCCACCAAGCCCCGGCTTTCACTGCTGTCCATAGGCAGGCCCTTCCACCCTGATCTCACACACCCAGAAGTGTGGCGGCCAGTGTATCTCTCACCTCCCGGTGGCAGCCAGCAGCTGCTGCAGGCCAACTCCTGCAGCCTGAACCTTGCACTCGCAGCCTGTTTTCTTATGCATATTAGAGCTAGAGTAGGTTAAGTCAGGAGATTTCACTTTCCCGGGTGGGCTTAGACTAATGAGCTAGGTCACACGAGAATTCCAGAATGAAATAATAATATAGCAAAATAACATAATAAGATGAAAATTTCAGAATCTCCGTTTAGCACCCCTAATTGAGCAGACCCCTGAAAGAGGGACTGTGGGAGGCACCCCTGGGTAGATTGATGTAATGGGGCCCAAATTAGAAATTCCCTCTGAGGAGTACTGCTGATGGCAACAGAAGACAGCTCTCAGTCAGCAGGCCAGATTCTCTTCCAAAATCTCCTCGTACATGAGCAGACACAGAAACCGAGCGAGGCTTACAGAGGCTGAATGACCTGCAT
>PVIR01042372.1:0-12267 GCA_004026965.1 Petromus typicus | reverse complement strand
CATGAAAAAGTGTTGATTTTAAAAACTAATAACTTAAAACTACACAAACATACACACACTCATCACAAATAGTCCATAAAACATAATCTTTTCCTTCTGAGGGTTTTATCATACACTGTTATCATTAACCAGTCTTTCACTATTCAACTTAAATGGCCAATTAGTTCCGAGAGGGGTCTTCCCCCCTGATTAAGACTGGAGTGGCAGGTATTACCGATAATACTCCTTTAGCTTCTGAGTTTTCTGGACAGACTTGGTGACCTTGCTACCCCAGCAGCATTTTTGTCCACTGTTTTGATGTCATTCCCAGTAACTATCTGTCTCACATCATGAACATTGTACTAACCCATAGGTGAAGAATCAGAGAAGCTCTTGACATACATGAGCTCTCCTGGAACCATGTCAATGATGGCAGCATCAGAAATTTCAAGAATGTGGGGTCATCTTCCGGCTTCTTACCAGACCGATGATCAATCTTTTTATGCAGCTCAGCAAACCTGCAAAGTGAGGTGAGCAGTGTGGTGATCCAGTACAGGGCATAGCCAGTCCTTCCCTGGCCTGGGGAACTTCAGGATAACGGTGGGAAACGGGAAGGGAACATAACTAGAACCTTTGTGTTAGATACTAGTCTCCTGTGAGTCAATGGTACATGGTGAAATAATTAATAATTAGACAAAAATGAGGCTTAGAGAAAAAGCTGAGTTTGAGCCTGCTCAATGCCTGATCAAGACCCAGGGTGCCAGCCTGCCAGAGCTTTTATTCCCCTAGATCCAAACTGGCTACACCTTTCATTCTATACATTCCAAAAGATCTGGGAGGGCAGGGTGGGGCAGATGTCAGCAACGGTCCTTCAGAAGTTCCGTAGATCCTGAAGCATCACAGCATGTGGGACCATGGAGTCCCTGTTGCTACCTGAGACAGGAGTTAAGTCCAAAGTCTGTCTGCAGGCAGGAAGGGCTGGTCACAGTTTCAAACTTGCAATTATTTCTCTCAAACAGGATTGTCCCTACTAGATAACCACCTGAGCATTGAACCTGAGCATTGAACCAGCTGCTACATTTTTGCTCCTCGGCAACATTGCCATGATGAACATCTTTGACAGATGTGTTCTTTTTTATTTATTTTATTATTATTTTTTTAAGGCTTTTTTTGAGACAGGTTCTTGCTTTGTAGTTCAGGCTGGCCCTGAGCTCAGCCTCAAACTCATCACAGCAATCCTCCTGCCTCTGCCTCCCGAGTGCTGGGATTACAGGCGTGAGCCACCACGCCCAGCACTGTGGTATGTGGTACTGGTTGCTGCTGGGGTGAGTCTCCATGCCCAGTATTGTATGTGGTTACCAGGGATCGAACCCGGGTCCTTGCGCTTGCAAGACAGGCACTGGAACCACTGAGCTAAATCCCCGGCCCTGACAGATGTGTTCTTGACGCTGAAGCCACATTGTCCCCAGGGGGAGCTTCGCTCAGTGCTTCATGGTGCATTTCAACAGCCTGCTTCAGTTAACTGGAGGCAGGTGACCACCGTGCTGGGACTGAGAACACCATCTCTGCTCGGCGCATGGGGAGGGTACCAGCACTAAGTCTGTAGACGTCCTAGGCAGCCGAATGGCTTGTCATTTGGGCGAGTGGGTGGTAGGATGCAACCCCAAGTTGAAACTGGTGTGGTTCCACTGGCATTGGCATCTTTACAAGTGACCTTCCATCCCTGAGTGGAGGCATGCCAGAAGTTGGCCCTGGCATGTTGTCACTATTCCAGTCAGAAACTGGCACAAGAGCTACCGTGTCAGGATGTAGCCAACTTTTTTAATGCAGGTGGTGACTTCCTTAATGATTTCCTTGTCTCTCTTCTGGTACAGGTTAGCTCAGTGGAATCCATTTGTTAACACCAACCATGAGTTGTTTCACACCCAGCTTGGGAGCCAGAAGGGTGTGCTCAGGATCTGCCTGTTCTTAGAGATACCAAGTTTGAATTCACCAAGACCAGCACAACTCTCAGAATGGCACAGTCAATCTGAGATGTAACTGGTCATTTTTTTTTTTTTGGAGAGAAGGTCTTGCTTTGTAGTTCAGGCTGGCCCTAAGCTCAGGCTTGACCTCACAGCAACCCTCCTGCCTCTGCCTCCCGAGTGCTGGGATTACAGGCGTGAGCCACCACGCCTGGCACTGTGGTATGTGGTACTGATTGCTGCTGGATGTGAGTCTCCATGCTCAGTACTGTATGTGGTTACCAGGGCTTGAACCCAGTCCTTGCGCTTGCAAGACAGGCACCAGAACCACTGAGCTAAATCTCTGACCCATGTTTATTTATATTTGAGAGGAAATATTGCTATGTAGCTCAGGCTGGCCTCATATTTGCAGCAATCCTCCTGCCTCAGCTTCCCAAATGCTGAGATTGCAAGCACATACCACTGCGTATTTGGCCTTGTGATATGATTTTAATTGACAGACTAGTACTATGGGCTAGGATTTGATCTACATATTGACTGTCATGAATTTTCTTCTACTGAATAAAATTAAATTTAAAATTAATAAAATTAAATTTTAAATTATTATGTTTTAGAATAACTTTTAAGGTAAGATCTCTCAAGAGTGGCACTACTGGCCCTTGGTGCTGGATAATTGGGGATAGGAGGTTGTCCTGTGCGTCACTGCATGCTTAGCAGAACCTCTGGCTGATTTCCACCTGGAGACAGTAGTGTTTCTCTTCTCCAGTTGTGAAAATCAAAAACGTCTTCAGATACTGTCAAATATCCCCTGGGTATAGGCTGGCAGGTACATGAAGTCTGGGATTCACTTGGGACCTTTTTCTAGCATATTTTCCTTTAATCAGTTTAGATCAGCGAGTCTCAGGAATAGGCCTATATCACATGGTTCCCTGGTTTCCAGGTGGAATAAAGCTCTTCCTGGAAGTCCCTTAGGAAGTCTTTTGTCTTACCTCAAGGGGTTCAGTAGGACATCTTCTCTCTGCGTTTCCTAGCTTCCTTCTCAGCCACTGTAGGAGTCAGATGGAAAATAAGGAGTCAGGATTCCCCTTTGGTTGCCTGCTAGAGGAATCTGGAAGAGCAGAAGAGCCCCACCATGAACTGAAGAGAGCTTGAAAATCTGATGAGCTGGGCCGTCAGGGCAGGGCCTCTGTTCTGTTCTGACAAGTGGAGCTCGACCTTGTTTGATACCCTTTTTCTGGATCTCCTTCAGTGAACACGTGAGTACTGATTGTACCCTGTATTCCTCAGCACATTAGTCCCACAAGATGCTGCTCAAGAGATGCTCTCTGATTCAAGGAGGCGAGGATGATGCTGGGAACTGGATCTCTCCTTTGGACCCTGGCAACAACCATCAGTTCATTAAGGCTTGAGAAGCTCTTTCGGTATCTATTTTTCATCTAGTGTTTCCAAGATAAATGATGATAGGACATTTAACATATATCTATTATAACCCTCAAAACTGGTCCCCTAAGGAGTAACTTAGGATACATTGCCTTAAACATTAACAACCTAAGTGTTTTATAAATTGCCTTCTGAAGTCATTATTGTGTCCATTCATTTATTCAACAGCCTGTTGAGCACACACCATGCTAAAGTTTAGGGCTCCAAACACCACTTAGCTGTGCAACTAACCTGCTCGTCCGGTAGAGGTGACTGGATGAGTTCAGCTCTGCCAGCAGATGTGACAGGAACAAACTGTGTACTAGGGAAACGGTGGGATGAGGTGACACCGGGACTCTGGCAATCTGCACAATAGACCGCACCGTCTGAGCCCGGGAGAGGAGCCTGGGGCCTTGGCGTCATCACGGTATTTGGAGTTTGTTAGAAATGTAGAATCTCAGGCACGCTCCTGGAGCCCAGTCAGAACCTGCACTTTAAGGAGGCACCAGGTGCTCCTTGAGCACAGCAGTGTCAGAGAGGCTCCTTAAAATATCTCACTTTCTGATAAGAATGTAAACACAACCAGGACCTATTCCTGAGTGAGACATCTTAGCCAAAAGTTGACCCAGTAACCTCTGTGACAGGCCAGGCAGGAAGAACATGAAGGGAAAGGGAGGGAAGGCAGAAAGCTGCAGTGAGTGCCTCCTTTTCTCTCACCTAACAGTGACTCATTGGGGAGCGTAGGCTGCAGGTGAGCCAGTGTGCAGGAAGCGAGGACAGGTGAGGGGCTGTGTCTGTGCTCCTGCCTGCTTAGATACCTTCCGCGACTGGAAGTCAGCTAAGGAGCAGGGCTCAAAGGGATAGGGATGCTAAGTGGGGCTGTGCACGCCTGTCATGTCAGCATTCAGGAGGCCGAGGCAGGAAGGACTGCTGTGAGTTTGAGCCCTGCCTTGCCTACATAGTGAGTTCAAGGACAGCCTGAATTGCATAATGGGACTCTGTCTCAAAACATAAAAAACAAAAGGAAAGGAAAGGGACGCTTCCCATCCTCCTCCTCCAGAGACACTGTCTCTGGTTTGGATGAGGGAAGTGGCCAGCCACAGGTCTCTGGGATTACTCTCTGGGATTATCCACAGAGGCAGTTCAGAGATGGTTTAGAGCAGCCTGACCCATCAGAAAGCTGAAATGCTCAAGACATGAGCACCTAGAACCTGAGTAGTGGGGGGTTGTGCATCTTTCCCCTTCACAGCAGGCTCAGCTTGCCCTTGTCCAGACCTCGACCTGGGCCCTGGAGGGCCAAGCTCTGTGGCTGTAGTGAACTGCAGATTAGCCGGCCAAGGACCAGAGCAGGCTCCGTTCACAGACTTGGCCTCTGATGGGTGAGTGATTGAGCCAGGCGGAGGGTATCCAAGGGGGAAGGAAATGGAAAACCCCCAGTGTAATAAGGCAAATCACAATATAGACAAACAACAGAAGAAGACATACACCAGTGCCCTCATCAGCCCTTTCCCTGCACTGATCTGTGGGACAAGGTCTTGTGTGTGATGCTTCTCTCAGCAGGGAGCCTGTCCCTGCCTTCAGAACCGATGAGGGCACCTGCTCCCCTCCCTCATCCACTGGGACAAAGACTTCTTGCTCTTCTACCACAATTACTCTGAAGGAATCTAATACACAGATGTAGTGGGGAGATGGCACTTCAGGTAGAGCAAAGAGCCTTCATAAAAGGCTAAAGATAGGGTAGTACTCACCAGGAGAGGACAAGAGGCATCAAATTCCATCTCTATCCTGTCCAGATTAAACCAGCTTCGCTGTGTTTTTCCTGCTGAGCACAGAGGTCACACCCTTTACATAACACACGGGAGAGAGCGCTATGTTTGCTCCCAAGGGCTTCCATGAGTCCACCTCAGGGGCTCAACCCACTTCAGCTGGCAATGTACCGGCTCCACAGTTCAGCTGACCTCAAGTGATTTCCTCCAGAGAAGCCCTCACAGGGTCCCTGCCCCAAAGAACTAACCGTAAGAGTTTGCTCATGTTTCTGTCATTAGGATATCCAGAGATTCTTTGGCTGGGACTTTCCAAAGTCAATCTGGTTTGTTGCTGACTATATAAGCAAAACATGATGTATGTTCTCTAAAAAATAAGACTCTAGGGCCAGGATTTAGCTTAGTGGTTCCAGTGCCTGCCTTGTAAGCACAAGAGCCTGGGTTTGATTCCTGGTAACCACATACAAAACCGAATGTGGAGACTCACGCCCATCAGCAATCAGAACCACATACCACAGTGCCGGGCGTGGTGGCTCACGCCTGTAATCCCAGCACTCAGGAGGCAGAGGCAGGATTACTGTGAGTTCAAGGCTGGTTGAGCTCAGGGCCAGCCTGAACTAAAAAAGTGAGACTTTGTCTCAAAAAACAAACAAAACAAAACAAAAAAACAAGAGTCTATAGAAATGTTACACATCTTACAGAAAACTTAGAAAAATTTAAAGGGGAAAGAAAATCCCTGTCCTTAATTCTACCACTATGCAATTGTCCCTGTGACGTAGGAAAAATATAACCCTTGACCTGTTAGATGTCAACATTGAGGATTTCCTGGTCTCAAACACTGATGAACAAAATTGCAAAACAAACAAGGAAGTGAGGGAAATATTAGAAATAAGGGGGAAAAGAATAGCTTCTGGGTTTCCAGGAAGGGTCCTGAGTGGGTGGCCGCTGAGGCCCACTGGCAGGGACAACTTATACAGCAACATTACAACGTGGTTAAAATGTGGGTGAAACTACAATCAATCTGTAGAATTACAAGTAATGTATAGTTGCTTAGCTAATGTTTATCCAATAGGGAAATAAGTCGTATAACAAGGGTACATGGAAAGAGCAAAGGACTTCTTGGGAAGGGAGGATGGTTCAGGTGTCCTGGTCATCACCAAGACTTTTGATGCCTAACTGGGCCCACTGGACCAGGCGGTGCTGGTTACAGTACAATCCCAAGTTGCTGTTTATCTCCAGAAGGCCCTGTGAGCATTGCTGACGGGGCCTGGCTCTTTTTAGTTCACCTACAGCCACAGTTCTGACATTTTTATTTTTTGTGCTGACTTCCACTTCTAATCCCTCTCTGATTGCATATAATTCTCTCCAACTTAGCTGTCTACCTGGGCTGGTGTCCTGTCCAGTTCGGACTGGGGGGGTTCACTTGAGATTCGGGCGGCCTGAAGAAGAGACACAGAACTGTGGACTGAATCAGATAGACGTCTGTATTCAGTTGCTCACCATAGTCTACTTATTTAGCCACTCTGTGGCCCCTGGGTACCCTACACTCACAGCAGCCTGGGCTGCTTTATCTCCCTTTCTCACAGTAGTCCTCAGCTACACAGTCTACATTTATGACCAAACAAGTAAAGGTGGCCATGTGCCAGTAATCACCCTGGTTTTATAATTTATGTACACCGGAGACCAGCTAGAGATGTAGCCTAGTGGCACAGCACCTGCCTGGAAAGTGTGAGGTCCTGAGTTCAGTCCCTAGTACCAAAAAAAAAAAAAAAAAAAAGAGAGAGATGTTATATGCATATAGGTATTTAGGTATGTTTTGGGGCTAGGGGGGGTTTCAAGGTGAATGATCTAGACTGTGTATTGCACTGTCAGGTTACCCACTCCACAGGCTTTGCAGAATGTGAACCATTTACAGGTGTTGGAAGCTGAGTAGCCTGTCCGCTACTATTGCTGCTTCCTTGAGGGTGGAGGAAGCATAGCTTACAGGTGAAAAGGACAAGCTCAGAGCCCACAGAAAGCCGGGCTTGTTGTGCCTATAAGACCTTTAGGAATTTATTTTTAGTGAGTTTCCTAGAAAGGAAAAGGACTTGAGTAACTTTTGTGTCCTGAAGCTGTAGTTTTTCTTTTTCTTTTTTTAAAGGTTTTTTTGAGACAGGATCTCGCTTTGTGGTTCAGGCTGGCCCTGAGCTCAGCCTCAAATTCACATCACAGCAATCCTCCTGCCTCTGCCTCCCGAGTGCTGGGATTATAGGCATGAGCCACCATGCCCGGCACTGTGGTATGTGATATTGATTGCTGCTGGGGTGAGTCTCCCCGCCCAGTATTGTTATGTGGTTACCGGGGATTGAACCCGAGCCCTTGTGCTTGCAAGACAGGCGCTGGAACCACTGAGCTATATCCCCGGCCCCCAAGCTGTAGTTTTTCTTAAAGTACAGTTTAAAAATCTTGATTTCCTTGCACTTGCAAGGCAGGCGCTGGAATCACTGAGCTGAATCCCTGGCCTCAATTTCATTTTCTTCAACAAAGAGGGAGAGGTTCCTGGCAAGGAAGGGATGAAAGAAGCCTGAGCGTATCTACTATCCCATTGTACCCTTTTCCCCACCAATATTCCCACTGTCCCATGCTATAAAATATTTATATGTGTGATTTGAGGCAGATAGGCCCTTCTGAGACCCTGTATGATGGGCCCCAAAGAGAGATTCCAGGTTCTGTGTACAGCAAAAAACTGTAAGTACATGCCTGATGGGAAAAGAAAAAGTAGCTACATTTTTTGAAGTTAACAAGAAGGTGTGTTCAAAGCATACAGGTCTGTGCCAACAAAATAACAAGGTGGCACAACGGGGAAAACTGTCATGGCACAGTGGGCAACAGACAAAGAAAGAAAAAGCAGTCAGCATGAGAGTACCTAACCTGGTACCTCTCACTGGCCACCTCTTGTTTGAACTCTCTGGGTTCAAAGGACAGAAATGGTCGACAGGTGCTGAGTCACCCAGGGTCACGGTTACTCATGACTCCTCCCCAGTTCACTGTTTTAATCACGTGCCTGGCATGTGGTCCCTATGTATGAACAATGAAGTTCAAGAGGGGAAAAGTTGCTTTGGGGCAAGCTGTGGGATCTAATAGTACATGAGCTCTGACCTGAGCTCTAGCCATTTCTTGAGTCTTTGTTATTTTTATTTCTGCTTCTCCTAGGAGAATGGAAGCAGGACTGGCCCTGGGGTGTTGCCCAAATTCAGGTGGGTGGAGGGGAGTGGCCTCAGAGTCTCAGCTGTGTTACCTGTACTATCCTCCCACCCCCTGCCCAATGCAAAGTCCTGGAAAAGGGAAGGTTTGTTTTCCATGGCTACTTTTTGCAAATAGGGGCATGGGCCCTACCTGTGTGGAGGCCAAGGCTCATCATCTTGCCTGATAAAGGGAGCCAGGGAGCCATACTCTTCTTCCGAACATTTAAAATGCTCTAAGATTTTGACCTTGAGATTGGGCTATCATCGGTAGTTTGATGGCTGTCAAACAAGAAAAATTAAATCCAACTAAGAGATTAAGTATGTAAGATCTAAATAGTAAGGTTATGCAAAGTATTAACAAAGGCCAATACATTTGGTCAGTTCTTGGTGGATCTGGGAAGCTCAGTTAACCAGCCTTCGCACTGCTGTCTCTCGCTATTTCAGGCTGATTGACATAGGAGCTACATTTTTCTTTTGGAGACCAATGTAATCTCTGTGAAGCAGACAAAAAGGTAGCACCCCAGGTAGAATCCTTTTACACTTGAAGAAGGAGCAAATCGGCTTTAATGCCAGCAGCCCAGCAAGTGACTCCTGTCAGTCTAGAGGGCCCCAGATAGAAGTTTGTTCTTCTTCATTTATTTCTTTTTTTACATTTACAAGGCTTAACTTCATTGGACTTTCCCTGGGAACATGTCTGGCAGGATTTATACAGAGCAGAGCAACAAGGGAGAAGAGGAAAGAGTTCTGGAATGACTTTCTGAGTCCCTTATGCTACTTTGGTAACAGATTTCCGAAGTTGTCATGGACATTTAGGTGCATTTCACGAGGAGCATAATTGCCCAGTTAACCCGTAGTTGGCCAGTTCCCTATGGAGGGGCGATTTCCTCTCCCCTCTTTTTCAGTGGTTAGGGGATTTAGCTCCCTGTGACGTATGGCCACCCTGTTAGTGAGTGTACTCGACCTGGGAGGATGGCAGGATCTGGGCAAGTTCGTCTGGGCCGTGCTGCTGGACCTGTGACACACAGCAGGTTCTCTGTTATCACTGAAAGCTCTGAAAGGTCCACCATCACGATAGACTGTTATCCAGTTCTTAGGGAAAGATGTGACTCGCTTTATGGTTTTGTGGAAGTAATCACTGCTTTTTATCTCGTCTAGAGGCAGTTTTTAACCATCCAAGAGGGTCCCGACAGAAACAGGAGTAAATCAAAGGGGTCATGTTGTAACACGGAGCGAGGACCTCAGCAGCAGGTTGTAGGAAGCAAGAGAGTAGAAAACTACACAGTTTACTTACTTGGCTCAGCAGGTTGGCTGCTGTTCTCTTTTCTGACAAGAAGCTTGAGGCTGCACACTGGTTTGCAGGTGCACAAGGTTTGGGCTTTCTTCCTTTTGTTTTCTGGTGTCTCAGGTGACTCAGGTTCTCACCTGGAGAGGTGAATCCAACGATCTACTTCCTGCACCTAAAAAGCCAAAGGTGTGCCTAGCAGGGCTTGTAAGGATCTCTCCATTTAGGGTGAGTTAGGCCTGAGGTCACTCCCCTTCCAGGTCTTGATTAGGACCTGGTCACCACATGGACCTTGATTGTATTTTGTTTTTGTATCTTGGAGACAGGGTCTCACTATGTAGCTTAAGCTAGCCTTGAATTTATTGCATAGCTCAGTCTGGCCTCAAACTCATGGAAAACCTCCTGCCTCTGCCTCCTGAGTGCTGGGATTACAGGCATGAGCCATCATGCTTGAAAGGGTAGACTTTGAGCTGGATG
The DNA here is from genome assembly GCA_004026965.1 of Petromus typicus. Taxonomy (NCBI): domain Eukaryota; kingdom Metazoa; phylum Chordata; class Mammalia; order Rodentia; family Petromuridae; genus Petromus; species Petromus typicus. Next base: position 2,159 of record PVIR01042372.1, on the reverse strand, counting down.
ATTATTGTTAGTTCCTAGGAGTGAAAGGATTTTATTTCTCTCTCCCTGGAGGGGCTGCTGGAAGGTTCCCAGATAGATGACATGTTGAAAGAGCTGGGAAGTTTCTGTGACAGTAAGTAGGTCAGATGTCCCAAAGGGCCTCCTGTAAAACATCTCAGATGGGCTGAGATACAGTCTGGAACTGGGTGCATCCCAAAGACTGGTTTTGGCAGTTGAGAGAACATCTAGCCACCTGTGGTGGGTTTCCTGACACAGTTTGGCTCATTTGACGTTTTCCGAGGACTGGGACCATCAGGCAGTGTGGAGATGGTCACAGTGCTGGGGACCCCAGGCCTTATAAAGAGCCTATGTGCCAATGTGGCAGCAGCTTCCCACCCTCGGTGGAAGGCATCGTGCAAGGTGCAGTGACTTTCCACTGCACTCACTGCGGCAAGAACAGGCAGGGTCCCCCATTCTACCTCTGGTGGAGTCCTCCCTCATCATGAGTGTCTGGAAGCTCTTCCACAGAGCATCCTGGCTCTGAGCTGAGGTCCTGGGGTGGGACCATGGGAAGAGCTGTTGATGGACCAGGGTGATACTGGAGAGCAGCCTGTCTGGCAGCCGAATTTGCCTTAGAATTACACGAGGAGACAGGTCAAAGGAGGCTTGGTGTTGACAACTGCTGCCTCTCTTGAGAGATTTACCGCGTCACCGAGTGTGAGGCCCCTGTCTTCATTACTTGTTTTCTCCCTATGCAGCTATTTTACTCTTTTCTCTTGCTCTACAGACCAATGTCTTCTACATTTTTAGTTCGTGCAGCAGAAAAGCTGACCACAGTCCTACTGTGTTTACGTGGTGTAATTTAGTCATCCTGACAGAGTCTAAATCATGCCACTCATTATTGCATCAGTCAGGACAGAAAAATCACACAGTAATTTGAACAAGGAAAGTTTGACACAAAGAATTGTTTACTGTAGCTGGGCACAGTGGTGCATGTAGAATTTTCATTTGGGTTCCTGAGGCAGAAAGAAATGCTAAACACAGTGACATTTCAGACACAATAGGCTGGCCCTGGTGGCAAATGCCTGTAATTCCAGCACTCTGTGAGGCTGAGGTAGGAGGAGCACAAGTTCAAGCCCTGACTGGGTAATTTGGAGATTTAGCAAGATCTTATCTCAAAATATAAAAGGACTGAGAATGTAGCTTAGTGCAAAGGCCCTGGGTTCATTGTTCTGTAATGCTAATAATAATAATAACAAAAGAAAACCCTTCAAAATTCCCAATAATAATTATTAACTGTAACATTTATGGGCATGAGGAGGGACTTGGCACTAAGAAGTACAGAGAATTCTAGCTGGGCATGGTAGCACTGCCTGTAATCCCAGCACTCAGGAGGCTGAGGCAGGGGATCACCAGGAGTTTACAGGCAGCCAGGGCTATATGGTGAGTTCAAGGCAGCCTGGACTATATAAACAAAATAAGACACACATACACAAACAAAGTAAAGAGAACTTTAAAGAATCAGGGAATCGCAGCAGCTACTGGAACCCAAATGAAATTCTACATGCACCACTGTGCCCAGCTACAGTTTTTTAGAGAAAGCACTGTGGTGTGGCCTTGGCAGAAGTAGCTGGAAATCTACCTTCTAGGAACCTCAGGAGGTGCCTGCCAGTCACTTCTCAAAAGCCAGACTAGGGGCCAAGGAGGAGAGCATTTCCAGGGGAATCTGATGGCTTTGGAGGATGCCGGTCACTATGCACTCTAGGAACTCAGCTGGAGAATGCATTTGTCATGCAGGAACCTAATGCTGAAGAAATTTGCCCTGTAGGGGTTGATACCAGAGAAATTTATGTTGCAGGGAGTGAGTGCTGTATGCTGCTGGTACCTGCAGAGCAAAACACCAGGATGAGAAAGTAACCGTGAAAACTGAACTTGGAACTGAGAGGCAATAGACGATAATTATATGAATTCCCAGATCCATGTGTCCAGGGAAGGGGTGGGCTGGTGCCGCCCCCCACCTCCGCATTGCTCAGTTGCTGGTGGAAAGAATGGAGCTGAATTGATAAACAGAGAAGCGAACGAGGTGCAGTGGGTGCCTGCAATCCCACTTACTAAGGAGATGGAGCAGGAAGGTTCCAAGTTCAAGGTCAGCCTGAGCAACTTGGAGAAAGATACCATTT
>PVIR01042371.1:0-12207 GCA_004026965.1 Petromus typicus | reverse complement strand
CCCATTCAGTCATCGTTGATTGGATACTTACATACATTAGGTCTCGGTTAGGACCTCAACATGACCATAGACAGGACAAATATGTTCCACACTTCTTATGCCATGAAAGGGGATTTCACAGGCAAGAAGCATTTGCTTTCCCACCTTTCTTTTCCTTTTGAGACAGGGTCTTGCTTTGTAGTTCAGGCTGGCCCTGAGCTCGCTATGCAGCCCAGGTGAGCCTCAAACTCACAGCAATTCTCCTGCCTCTGCCTCCCGAGTGCTGGGATGACAGGCGTGAGCCACCACGCCCGGCACTGTGGTATGTGGTACTGATTGCTGCTGGGGGTGAGTCTCCACCTCCAGTATTGTATGTGGTTGCCAGGGAATTGAACCAGGGGTCCTTGCACTTGCAAGACAGGAGCCGGAACCACTGTGTTAAATCCCTGGCCCCGCTTTCGCACCTTTTGTGAAGAAGAGCTATTTCTCAACTTTCCTAAGTGAGCAGGTTAAGGATCTTGGAGAGAAAAGAAAGGAGAAGACAGTTTACGGTGATGCTAGCTAAAGTCTCTTGTGAAGTAAGGGATAAGCTCCTAGCTATGCTCTTCCTTTTTCCTACAGATTTTAACAGAATGAAAGAAGGGATAAGATATGGAATTAAACAGGGAAGGATTCCTTCTTGTTTTCTTTTGGTGGCATTGAGAGTTAAATCTTCAAATTGCACACTAAGCTATATGTCCAGCACTTTGTATTTTTTATTTTGGGATAAGGTTTCACCAAGTCTCTAAGTTGCCCTGTTTGAGCTCAAACTTGCAATCCTCCTGCCTCAGCCTCCTGGAATTCTGGGATCACAGGCATGCACCACCCCACCCAGCTCAAAGATTCTGTAATGCAGGACTAGATTTAGCTCAGAGGTTCCAGTGTCTGCCTTGCAAATGCAAGGTCCCAAGTTTGATCCCCGTTAACTACATACCACAGTCCAGACGTGGTGCCTGACTCATACTCATCAGCAATCAGTACCACACACTACAATGCCAGGCGTGTGGCTCACACCTATAATCCCACCACTCAGGAGGCAGAGGCAGGAGGGTTGCTGTGAGTTCGAGGATAGCCTGGGCTACATAGTGAGTTCAGGGCCAGCCTGAACTACAAAAGTGAGACCCTGTCTCAAAAAAAAAAAAAGATTTTGTAATGCCGAACACATTATAGATCAAAGCCATAAGGGCTTTAATACCCTTGCTTTGTTATTATTGTTTTTAGGGCTCACGTTTTCCCCATGTCTGGTGTGCTTTGGGCTCAAATTAGATTATGCATTAAAAATAATAAGCAATTAGAGTACTTTGGCTCTTAAAGATGGTTATATTTTAGGAGGCTTTTTTTTCTTTGAATAATTCTATCTTTATAGCTTGTACCTCTGGCTGATAATAAATGTTATTATAATGGTGATATTTTTTCCTTAGATATAATATGATTTATTTATAAGCATCTTTTATTGGACAACAATAAGAAGACTCTTACGTGTGTTTAATAGTTTATTATAAAACACTTGCACATACATTATCTCATTTGACTAATGGTCCTGGCAGGTGGCCAAGACAAGCATATTTATCCCTCTTTTATTGCAACCAAGACCAAAAGAGATTATGAAACACATAGGACATTACAGTAAGTAGCAAGCAGGGCTGGGTTTTAAACTGCAGTCGTGCGTCCCCAAACTCGGGTCACATGATCTAAGTTCAAGTTTCTTCCTTCCCTGCTCTGCTTCCTGAACCATCATGACCCCAAGTAGATTAATGGTATCATGACTTTTATCCATTGGTGGAGCAGGTGCTGATAAATGTGGTGGATTAACTAATGGTCAACTTGGAAGGCGCAGCTGAACTGACTTAGCTGTCTGGACATGGAAGACCCACCTAAGGATTGTTGCCAACACCATAAACAGAGGGGAAGCCAGGGACTGTTGAAAAGGTTGCTGTGGAGGGTTTTCCTGAAACGAACTTGGCTGTTCTCGTTGGAGGAGGATTTGGGAGCCCCTCTGCCCCTGGGAATGGCTGCTGTTCTCATCAGGGGAGCTCTGGTCTTCACTGGGGGCATCACTTCCTGCCTCCAGAGCAGATCCGTGGGCCTGGTGGTGCAGACCCTTTATCCACAACATAGGCTTTCCGGTTTCCACCACTGGCCTTTGGGCCTTCCAGGTGCAGACCCTCCATACGGAATTGCCGTGGGCACCAGGTCTTCAGCCGGACCTGTGTGGGACACTGCTGGGATCCTGGCCCTCGGCTGGATTCTCTGAGCCTCCACTGTGTGGTTAATCTCTTGCACTCCTTTGCATTTGACTTTTTGGGTAATTATCATAAAATAATCTTCTAAATTATGTGTCCTATATTTAATGTATTCCCTTGCCAAAATCCTTACTACAACAATAAGACATGGTTTTTGTCCCATATTTAATTAGCATCATTTGAGTGATAGTTAATAAATGAAAAGTTACTAAACACTACTGTGCACAAAGGAATCTGAAACTCATTATTAAATTATCATGTAACAAATATTGTGAATGGGCAAAAACAGCAGCAATAAAAAGAGTATTTTATCCTTTAACATTATCAATGTAAAATATAATGACCTATGTTTTTTATTTGTTTACAAATAAACCCTGGGCCTCAGGCATGCTAAACAGCTACTCCATGACTAAACTACACCCCAAGGCCTTTTAACAAGTTTGGTTTGTGTTTTGAGACAAGGTCTTGCTGCATAGTCCAAATTGAACTCAGACTCACTATATAGCACAGGCTATATATCCTCTTGCCTCAGCCTCCCAAATGCTGGGATGATAGGTGTGTATCACCACACCTGGCCCTTTTATATGTTTGTTAGGAGAAAAACATTCACTCTGAAATTTTAGCAAAAAAAATACATTAATTATTTCTTAATATAGTAATCTCACTGAGTTTTTTTTTTTTAATCTTAAAAATCCAGGTGTTATGATGCACACCAGGAATCCCAGCACTCAGAAGGCTCAGGCTGGAACATCTCCAAGTTTGAGGTCAGCCTAGGATACATAGAGAGTTCAAGGCCAGCCTGAACTATATAGCGAGACTCTGTCTCAAAAAATCCAAAAGGAAAAAAAATCTTTTAAAAGACATCTGTCTGAGCACTTCAGTGACTGACCTGTGAGCTAAGCCATTGGGCTTCTCAGTTTGATCATTTGATCTCTTCTTTTGTTAGCCTCTGAAGACAAGGTAGTTAGCCGCTGCTTTATTCTGTCCCCACATATCCAGATACTAGAAGAATAGAAGAGTTCTTGAAATTTCCTTGTCTAACTCAAGTCACCAATTAATCCCAAGACCAATCAAACTTGATCGTGAACTCAGGAAACTGGAAGGAACAGCTGCTATATTTCTCGCACTTGTACCAAAGCCTGGCTTGTATCCGGTGATAAGATGGGGCTGACTTCAGCGTTACTTTTCCTTTTCTAACTCTGCTTCCTCAGCTGTAGACTCAGTCCTGGGACTGCCTCGCTCCCCGGACCTGATCAGGGCTGGACCACGGCCCAGGAGACACTAACGAGATCCTTTCCGCTGACTTCTGCAGAAGGACAGAAACTCTTCTTAGGGGTCAGGTAGATTAGGGAAATGAGGGCAATAGATGGGTGGTGCATAATTTTAGGGTTGCCAGAAAAAATAAGAGCACTGTATATTTTCACTTCCTGAACTTGGCAAGTAAACACTGTGCACCCTGTAAATGCAGAGTTAGAACATCTCTGCAAAAAAGAGTAGAAATCTAGAGCTGAGGGTCATTAAAGGCTCCAGTAAATGTACAGTGGAGGAAGAAGGTGATTGGATCTGGAAAGAAAAACATTCCCCAGGTGTCACCTTGGTCACCGACAGATTTACTGTCCCCAACTCTCATCCCTCAGGATACCTGGCAATGTTTCTCACCTCTGTGTAAGAGATCCTTTTCTAAAGATAATTTGGAGCAGAGAGGTCTTTTATGTCAATCACATCCCAAGGCATGTATAATATTGTCTCACTTTGAAGAAAGATTTTTATTATTTCACAGCCTTTAAGGAATTCATGGAGTCCATGGGACAGGTGAAGAGAAAACTTTCATCTTGAGTATGGAGAACGGGAAAGCTTCCCTCTCTACAATGCAATACAAAGAAATGTTTGGATCAGGATTTTTAAACGGTGTTTTTGGAGACTTAAGGTTTGCTCTAGGCCTCTTTAATGTTTACTGAATTTCCCCCAGGTGTTCTAAAATGTACCCAAAGTAGAAATTATCAACAGAACAGAGTTCGTCTTTCATTATTGGTAATTTCAAATATGCTTCCTCCTCCCCTTCCTTCCCGTGGCCTCTTTGCATCTCCCTTTCTCTTCCTCCCTCCCACCTGCTCTACCCTGTCGCCTAGTCCCTCCACGGGGGAAAGGGGATCCAAAGTCACAACACTTTGGAGCAAATTGGCTGAAAGTGATATTCACACTTTGAATTTTAAAAGAAGACTGTACAGGGAAGCCAACAAAACATTTCCAGGCTTGCCTCGAGTAACAATCCCATGTGATGTGTAGTTTACATCAAATTAGCATGAGATAAATATTGAATGGTCAAGGAAAACACTGAGGTTTGGGTTAACTGATGGAAGCTTAGACTGGGCCTAGAGCTAGATGCATCTAAAAAAAAGGATCTGTGAAGATGTAAGGGCCTGTTTTTAAGGGACTGATGACAGTGGACCTAAAGGAAAAAGTGAGAAATGCAGTACTTCCTGGTATAGTTGTAGGGTTGCTCGGAAGGAGAGGCCAAGTAAGACAAGCTACAACTGCAAGGTTCTACACAAAGCGCAGATGGCCAGATCTCTTGATTTCACCCACAAACTGTCAACTGTTCCCTTTATCCAAAAATATCTGCCTCCTGCCTGAAACTTGATTAACTGAATATTCCTCTTATTAATAAATAGACTCCTTTAAGAGTTGTCACTGGGACCAAATACCCAACACCCACAACTTAAAGGAGGAAAGCTTTATTTTGGCTCATTGTTTTAGACCACAGTCCACGGGATCCAAGGCAGGAGGGACAGGGAAGGGCCTGTTGTGCTCAATCCATGGCGCCTTCCACAGCTGAGGACAAGAATATGTGCTTCCGGGTCACCCCGCCAGTGACCGCATCCCAACATCAAGCCAGGCACAGCCCCTCCACGATCCAGTCCTCTTCCATACCCCTGAGAGTTCTGAGTGACACTTTATGCCTAACCCACGACCAAGTTTTAAAGAGGACTATCAGTGATTCACATTGTAACATAAACTAGGAAACCGATCAGTCCCTACCTGTATTTGAAAATATGCAAATATTCTTAAGGTTAGCCAGAAGGGAGAATTACTTTCAGAATCACGAGTACTTGAAGGGCAGGCAGGCCCGAGTTGTGATGACAAGACCGCAGCACTGATGACACCTCGCTTCTGAAGTGTTAGAATTAAGAGACAAGAGGGGGAGACAGTCACAAAAGCAGAGCCTCTAAAATCAAGCTTTTAAGTTTAAATTTTAATCAACAGCGGATCCATCTCCCAGGACGCCGCTTCTGCAGACCTCAGGAGTTAAACACAGAGCAGGGCATCTGCAGCCTTTCCTCCACCAGGGCAAGGGCAGAGCCCGGCTGCTGCTCTCCTCACCCCGCCTTCTGAGCCTGGCACGGCTGTCCATGACTTCTGCAGCTGGGAGTGCAGCTCTCCCTTCTCCTCTGCCCTCTCCGTACACACATCCCCTGCGACTTGCCTGGGAGACATCCTTTCTTTACTGCATCACAGAACGGAAACAAACAGCACAAGCGCCACAGCCAGAGCACCAGCCCCAGACCTCAGCCCTGCCATTGCTGGTGTAATTGGACCCGTCCATCTTCCTACACATGGGCTAATGTAACGCTGCTCTAAGTTCCTCATGGATCTAGGACGCTTGGGACATAACAAACATTTAATATTTATACTTTCTATAACTGAATTATAAATGTCTAATCATAAATGTCTAGTCATAGCATATCACTATCCCAGGGGCTTTTTACCAAGTTTGTGTGTGTCTGGTTTTTTAGTCAAGGAAAAAAATTTCATTTTTCTATCTATGGTGTGTGGTTTAAAAAATTATTTAGACAGTTGTGGTGTTACATGCTTGTCACCCTAATCCCAGCATTCAAGAGGCTGAGGCAGGAGGATTGTAGTGAGTTTAGGGCAGCCTGAACTACAAAGTGATACCATGTTTCAAAGCAAACAACATAGCCTTACAGGCACTAAGAGATACACAGGACATTTATGATAAATGTGTAAATACACCTGCCACAGAGATTCCTCTCTTGGGAACACAGGATTTCAGATGAGTTGCGCGTGACAGTGTATCTCATATTTCGGGCTTAGAGATCCCAGATTTAAAAAAAAATCTGAGGTGACAGAGATGGTTCTGGGGCATTAAGCTTGGTGGTATCCAAGAAAGCAGTCACCCTATTGTTTGAAAGCAAAGGAGAAAAGATTCCTAAGGCAAGAGTTGGTAGAAGAAAGATCTTTCTTCAACATCTAGATCTGACCAATCTCACCCAGAAGCTTTTCTTCTCCCAACACTTTCATCAGGCAAAGTGCCACAAATCCAGCAAGACAGGTGAAGCTATTCCCTGGAGAGACTCTCGATATCTGGGAATGGTAAATGGAAGGAATTTTGGGTTATTCATGTCTGTACATGGGAGCTCATTGGGCACACAGTAGGGCGCTGAGCACGCATTTACTATAGCACTCAGTGAATGTTAGATCGCCCCATTAGTAATAGAAAGGATAAAATAATGAACAAAGAACAGGAGAATTGAATTAATCAGTCAATCACCTGTGGAAAATAATCCTCAAATCACACTGTGAAGGTGACTGATAACCACATTTACCCAACAGCATACCAAGGAATGCTGGGTCATGAGATGCTAAAGGGTTGTCGTCATTTATACTCAAAAAGGCTCCTACTATACTGTTTGAAAACTTTTAATTGACTTATTAGAGACTCTGTTTGGCTTCAGTTAACAGCATGGAACATTTTTCCCTGCAGAGTGTTTAGTATTCTGGCTCTGATTGCTCAGGCATTGGAAGAACTGAATAATCTTGAAATTTGAAACCAAGGTAAAATTAAGTTATATGCTCAGAAAGATTGAAAATAATGCACACTCAAAAACAAGAGCCTTGGGACGGGGATTTAGCTCAATGGTTCCGGCGCCTGTCATGCAAGCGCAAGGACCTGGGTTCGATCCCCGGTAACCACATACCTATACTGGGTATGGAGACTCACGCCCAGCAGCAACCAGTACCACAGACCACAGTGCCGGGCGTGGTGGCTCACGCCTGTAATCCCAGCACTCGGGAGGCAGAGGCAGGAGGATTGCTGATGTGATTTAAGTCTGAGCTTAGGGCCAGCCTAAACCACAAAGTGAGACCCTGTCTCAAAAAACCTTAAAAAAAAAAAAAAACAAGAGCCTTGCAGGGTAATGTTGGCACTCAAGAGGATGAGACAGGAGGATTCTAAGTTCAAGGCCAGCCTGGATTCTGTAATCTCAGAGTGTGAGAGGCTGAGGCAGGAGGATTACCACAAGTTGGAGGTCAGCCTGGGCTACATGGTGAATTTAGGGCCAGCCTGAATTACACAGCGAGTTGTCTAAAAAAATTAAAAGAAAAAAAAACACCAAAATATCAAGAACTGTTTCTGGCACAAGGTTATCTATGACCTTTTAATAAAATTTATACACACACTCAGGGCTGGAAATGTGGATAAATATATATATATTTATATTACATTACATCGTATATTTTTATTTATATTCATATTTATATATTGTATAAATATATATAAATATATGACTATACAAATATACATTATATAAATATAAATATATTATAATTTAATTATAAGTATACAGTAAGTATATTAAAATATATAAATACATAATGTATGTTTTTATATGTGTGTATATATAAATATATAAATATAAATATATAAATATATAAATATAAATATATACACACATATATATATATGGCTGGAAATGTTGATAAATGGTGGAGCATCTGCTAGAATGTACAAAGCCAGAGTTTAATCTCCCAAAGTCCTTATGTATATATAAAATTTACTATTTTAAGTGCACAATTCAGTGGCATTATATGTCAGCTATGTCGTACAACCACACCACTATCCACTTCCAGCTATTCATAATCTTAAACAGAAACATCTCTGAATTTCTGTCTCCGCAACTCCTGGTAACAACTACTACATTTTCTTCTTTCTCTCTTCTTCTCTATGGTGTCGGGATGCAACCCAGGGCTTCACCCATGCAAATCAAGGACTCCATCCGTGTGCCGCAGCCCAGACCCTGCATTTCCGGTCTGTGTGACCTGCATGGCCCATGAATCTCATATCAGTGGAATCAGAAACTGTGTGTCTCCTTGTGTCTGGCTCAGTTCACTTGTATTATGTTCTTAAGCTCAGTCCACTCACAGCAGGTGTCGGCCATCCCTTCCATTCTGACGTTCCATTGCATGTATACTCCATTATAGGATAAATTCTCACTAGTATTACTTTGGAAAGTTGTGCCCATTTTAGGACATTTGTGTCATGTGGCTAAGTTGCTTTCTAAAAAATTAATATCCATTTAACTCTTAGTGGGGAGAAACAAGAGTTCTGTCTTCTCCACAACGTTTACAGGTGGAGTTTTTTCCCTTTAAGGCTTTTGTTCGACAACTAGTGCTTAACTGATATGTAAGGGAAGGAACTGTGCCTTGTTGTTGTCTGCCACAAATTCTGAGCTCAAGGAACTCAGTGAACAATGAATTCATAAAGATATATTCCTCTAAGCTAAGCATAAAGGGGACATGGAGAAATGATGGGGAAAGAGGAATGAGGAAACTGTCTGGTCCTAACCAGTTCTGTCACCATGGACAAATAATCGTACCTCCCGACCTCTTGGGATTGGCATCATGGGTGAGCGCACAGGGCCCTGCAGATCCTGTAACTGATTTAATTTCCACAGTTGCCATCTTGAAATGCCTAATAATTTCTGAGCACATGTTGGGAGCCAACATGCTCGTGGACTATGCAAATTATGGAGCCGGTCCTGCCCATACTTCCTCATTTAAAAAGAAAAGAAAAGGAGGAAATACAAGTCATAGTAATTCTAATTCTGTGAGTTTTCCCTGTGTTCTACAACTGAGGCTACAAGTTAGGTACAAAAATATCTTGGCACAATTCTGAGAGGCCTTCTGATGGTTAACGAAGGTCATCTGTGAAGCCCGGATCACCACTTCTCTCTAACCTATCTCCATCAATGGTGTCCCCTCAGCCGGTCCCTTTTGACTCTGCTCCTAACTGCCTGGGGATAGGCTCACTTGGGTAGCACTGTGACCATTCTCCTTCAAGTATGAAAGCCTGGAAGGGACAAAATTTCTCCTGATGACAAATTCCTCAGGTCTGAAAAGCAACAATTATCTAATACATTTTCCTATAAGGAAGGTGTTGAACAACATCAACAAAAGACTTTGAAAAGTCTTTGTTAAGTTTCTGAGCATTAACTCAGAGAACTCAAAGTCTTGGTACCGTATAACATTGCCCATTCTCTTTCTCTTCTTTCTTTCCACTTAAATTGTTTCCAAAACAACTCATCTCCATCCCCAAATTAAGTATAATTTCACAGAGGACAATTCTTATATACAACCACTTCAGAAGGGAACAAATGCCACTCCAGATTTATTTTTAAGTAATCATTATGAAAATAAGAAATGAACTATAAAGGAAAAAAACTCAGCAAGCTGCCCAGAGATACGAACAGCATGTAAATTACTACTAATCTAAATTACCTTTCCTTTTCCACTCTAGGAAAATGCCATCTCTATTTTAAAACATTTATATCTGAGTAGTTCAAGCTATTTCAAGATGTTAACGCTTAGATCTCTGCCTCTAATGCTCTCTGCTACAACTCAAAAGGTTTAATAAGAAGGTAGTGCCATGTAATGAACTGAAGCAATCTGGAAGCATTTAAGAAATGTTTTTTCATATATTTACTCCTTCGACGTCACTATATATATGACAAACTGTACAGTATAAGTGTTCTTGACAGTGTTGCCTGACTTCTGATTATTAGTAATACTGCTTTTCTAGACAATGGTTTGGGAGAATTTTGATCGTAAGGGCCTTGTTAAACAGACTGACCGCAACGTGTGCCCTGAGCTGGTGAAGCAGCTCACAAGGAAGCAGGAACAAAGGCTCACCAATCATCTTTCAAGGTCTTTCCCCCCACCCTGACATTCATTTCTTACTTCCTGATTACCAGAATCCAACCCCAAATTCACACGGGGGTACAGGGAGACATGACTATGAAAAATGTGTCTTTAGTTCAGATATCAATGTGTGCAACTAAAAATTAAAATAGGGAAGAAGCCATGGTAGAGTAAATGACCTGCAATTCCGGCCATGCGTGACCCTTGGCTTCTTATATCAAGGACCCTAACAGAGCTGAAGCAAAAAGCAAAGCAGAGGTAGTCAAGGTATAATTTGCCAATTTCAAAAATACCTATATAGCTACTGTTAATTAAAAATGAAGCTTATATAAATTCATTATTTGAATAAACTACAAATAGATGATCTTTAATGAAATGCAATAAAATTATAGAATAACAGCAGACCGAGAACTTTGCCAGCTCTCAAAATACTGAGCACTAAATTTTTTGCTTCCAAATGAATCTTTTTTTCACCAATATACAGAATATCCTCTGATCTTCTCAGCATGTTACATATTGCTGGCAAACTTAAGATTAACTGCATTTGTCAATGATACATGCTATGAGAATTGCAAACATTTAAAAATCATTCTTTGATCAAGATTGCCAAAAAGATAATTCCCCTAAAATGTTCTTTTTAAAAACACATAATGAACACATGCATTTATGTATGTGGAGGAGTGAAATCCAGTGCCTCAGGCATGCTGGGCAACTGAACTATATCCAGTTCACATAAACACCTAATTCAGTCCAGTCTACAAAATGGTGAAATGGGGACTGGGGATTTAGCTCAGTGGTGCTCCTGCTTTCCTTGCAAGTGTAAGGTTGTGAGTTCAATCCCTGGTACCAGCCCCCCCCCCAAAAAAGTGGTGACATTTGCTGTGATGTGAGTTTGAGGCTGAGCTCAGGGCCAGCCTGAACCACAAAGCGAGACCCTGTCTCAAAAAAACCTAAAAAAAAAAAAAAAAAAAAAAGGTGGTGACATGGGGCTCAGAATGACAAAACTGAAACTGAATTACATACTTTCTACCCAATACCGATCCCGAGTCTAATTCACATAATTCTAGCACTGCAGGCTCTTGTATACTATGGGCTTCTATTAAAACACATTCCATGTAGCTCAGGCTCTTCCATTCCCTCTGTGACCCCACAAAGCAAGGAAAAAGAGTGAAATTTAAGCTGATAGGATTCATTTTCTCAGTTCTCTTCATTTTAAACCTGTTCACATTTTCTATTGTAGCTATTCATAACTTTTTTTTTTTTATTTTCTTAGGTCAAACACACAGGTTTTTCAGATCAGAAATTTAACTGATAAGACACTTGACTATACAGCTGCTTGGTTTTTAAGGGGGAAGAAAAAGTACCCAAAATACAAAAGCTTTTGTAAAAAGCCTCTTTTCCTCACCCTCTGCATTGTGCCCTGTTATTTATGATTCATTCAATTATTAAACATTTGTTGAATACAAGCAATGCACAAATCAGTGCCTATGATAATGCAAAAATTTGCATTCACATTACGTTTTCCTTAATTTGGGCTCCTTGATATATTGCAGTTAACAACAGATATTCTCTCTTAGGTTAGTATTTATATAATTCCACATGTAACTGAATTAAACATTGAACTGGAAACATAGAAAAGTGCTGAAAAAGTAAATGTATGCATATAAACATGTATGTGCATAATTTTCTATAAAAACATATGAATTGTCAGATGGGGGAAAAACGCCTTATTTTCAGCAAGTAGTGATTCAAAACATCAAAGTAAAATAGTCTATTTAGAGAGTACCCATGTGCTGTGCAAAATGCCAGCCATGAGGGAAAAAAGGAGCCTCCTTTATTTGTCCCTTGGGCTGAGGGTAAGTGCCACAGTTTGGTTTGAATGAATGTCTTCCAAAGGCTTTGTCCTGGGGAGCTGGTGGAGACTGGGAGGTGGGACTGTGTAGGAGTTCTT
>PVIR01042370.1:0-12243 GCA_004026965.1 Petromus typicus | reverse complement strand
TGTGGTCAGATTTTTAAAACACTACTACATTTCACAGAATCTGGGTACAGTGACCTTTAGTATACAAAAGAGAACAATGCAACAAAATTTTGGAAAGCAGGAGATCAATGACAGTCATTTTCTTATTTCAGGGAGGAGGGGGATTTAGGCACATGCACTGCTATGCAGAAATCTCAATTATTCCCCAAAGGGCTACCTGTTCAAGAGTTCCTACCTGGCCTGGATATCAGTGGAAAGGAGTGAAACCTTATAGGTGCAGCCTCTGGGGAGAAAATGAGGACAGCAGGGCTTGTAGGGGCTTTGGAATCTCAGACCCTTTCTCTTATTCCTTTCTTTTTCTTTTTCTTTCTTCTTCTTTTTTTGTTTTTTTTTTTTCTTTTTTTTTTTATCTTTTTTTGTTTTTTAACAGGGTCTCACTATGTAGTTCAGACTGACCCTGAGCTCAGCCTCCAACTCACATCACAGCAATCCTCCTGTCTCTGCCTCCCGAGTGCTGGGATTACAGGCGTGAGCCACCACGCCCGGCACTGTGGTATGTGGCACTGATTGCTGCTGGGCATGAGTCTATTTTGTATGCCCAGCATACAGCATTTTGTATGCCCTGGCAAGACAGGCACCAGAACCAGTGAGCTAAATCCCGGGCTCCTCTTATTCTTTTCTTACCACGAAGTGGTAACATTTTTTTTTTTTTTTCAGACAGAGTCTCACTTTGTAGTTCAAACTGGCCCTGAGCTTAGCCTTGAACTCACAGCAATCCTCCTGCCTCTGCCTCACAAGGGCTGGGATTACAGGCGTGAGCCACCACGCCTGGCACGAGGTGGACATTTTGCTCCACCACACTCTTCTGCGATGAATAACTTCCTTGCAAGCCCCAGAGTGATGGGAGCAACTTAGTGTGGCCTGAGATCTTCAGAACTGTAGGCCAAAATGGCATTTTATCTAACTGACTGATTACATCAGGGATCTGTGACAATAGTAGAAAGCTAAATACCAAGTTTGTACAATACAGTGGCCAAAGAGACTTTTCTCCACAATATTTTAATATATTTGATTTTTAAATGACATTTAATGTATTTCTATTTAAAGATTAAATAAAGATTAAATAAATATTATATAAATATTTATTATAAATAAATATTAAATAATACTTAAATATTAAATAAATAAATATGAAATCTGTTATTCTCAGAAAGCTTTGGCCACACAGGTGTGTTTTCAATGAGTTTCTAACCTAGTTGATCAGGTAGAAGGCATTACAGCAGTCATAACAGTGACAAATATATCATTTTATTCATATACCACGTCACCACATTAAAACACTACTAATTTTAAGTCATAGAGTTATGTGATAACCCACTAGCAACAAAAAGAACAGGCCAGTTAAATCATGGTAGAATGGGGGCTGGGGATTTAGCTCAGTGGTTCAGGTGCCTGTCTTGGAAGCATCAGGGCCCCGGTTTGATCCCCGGTAACCAAACAGCAAACACTACCACATACCACAGTGCCAAGCGTGGTGACTCACACCTGTAATCCCAGCACTCGGGAGGCAGAGGCAGGAGGATTGCTGCGATGTGAGTTGGAGGCTGAGCTCAGGGCCAGCCTGAACTACAAAGTGAGACCCCGTCTAAAAAAAAAAAAATTTAATAACAAAATTATAGTAGAATTCTTCCTTTCACTTAGAATGGTCCTCTTTACTCCCTGAAAGATCATTCTGAAAGATCTCTTCTAAAAACTATTTCGGGCCGGGGATTTAGCTCAGTGGTTCCGGCACCTGTCTTGCAAGCACAGGGTCCTGGGTTCGATCCCCGGTAACCACATACAATACTGGGCATAGAGACTCACGCCCAGCAGCAACCAGTAGCAGATACTACAGTGCCGAGCGTAGTGGCTCACGCCTGTAATCCCAGCACGCGGGAGGCAGAGGCAGGAAGATTGCTGTGATGTGAGTTTGAGGCTGAGCTCAGGGCCAGCCTGAACTACAAAGTGAGACCCTGTCTCAAGAAACCTAAAAAATAAAATAAAATAAAAATAAAAAAGATAAAAACTATTTTTATACAGATTATTATCATATGACTTGTGTGCCCTAGGATATTTTATGAGGAAACTTATGAAAATTTATGAAATAAAGCAAGAAATTCTTAATAAAGGTTTTTCTTACTACAATTTGACTCTTTTTCCCCTCTCTGAACTCACTTTATAGCCCAGGCTAGTCTTGAACTTGATTACAGGCATAAGCCACCATGTCTGATGGTATGTTGCTACAAGAGATTGAACTCAGGACCTTGTACTTCCCAGTCAGACGCAGAACCACTAAGCTAAATTTCTAAACCTACAATTTGACTCTTGAATTACTTTTACTCTCAGAATCCCAGGGGCCCATGGTTTACATACAGTATTGTCTTTTGTGCTATTAAAGGTATTTGTGATGAAGCATTTCCTGAATGATCCACGAATGGTCCCAGGACTTCTTCTATATTGTCAAAAATTTACTTCCAATTTTGGATGCATGCACCCAGGCAAACATGACTGTATCATGACTGTTACATGTCCATTAGTGATTGTAACATGAATCCAAGTTCCAAATATATTGTAATATGAAAAATAAATATCTTTTATGATTGTTTAAGTGGAGCGGAGGAGCAATTCCAAGACAAAGAGCTCCCTGTGGTATCATAGATGACTTCTAAGCGAGGCAGAATTGAGAATGGACTTTAAAGAATCCGAAGAATTTTGGAGACTGAGATAAGCAGAGGTATGAGTCTTGTAAGAACTTTTTGGTTGGGAAGAGAAAGCCACGTGACGCGGAGGGCAGGGCCAGTGAAAGGAAGGGCGGAAGTGGGCCTGGGCCGGAGGGTAGTATCTCTGCCGGAGAAAGAGAAGTTCTGCCTTTATCCTACGGAGAAACTGGGCATCTGTGTGTAGAGCTGGCAACGCGCCGCTGACATTTGAAAGACCTGTCAGCACTGGAGATTTGGTGAACCCATCCCGGGAAGTTTAGTTTCAAAGGCAAAAACATGGAAGGCTCTGGATTCAATCCCCAGTACTGCTAAAGAAATAGAGCTAAAGGTCAAGGGAATAAACAAACAGCATAATAATAATTCAGATAGAGAAATGGAATTTAAGAGAAAATATACTACACTTGGACTAGAAAATAGACTGATGATTTTCAGTGTCCTCTTTTCTACAGAGCATCGCAACTACTTGTAGAAGAGATGATGTTGAGGCAAGTACTCAGCAATGTCGCGCATAGAGAGCAGAGATGTGACCCAGGGAGTGGTTGTTAGAGATTCTGATGACCCTCAAATATCCGGTTTTGAGCCTGATCTGGTAGGAACTGCACTATGAAAAATTAAAGAAAGAGTATTTTTTTTTTTGCCATTATATATATACCATCAGGAAAACCATTGCAGTTTTCCCATGTTCCCTTCCAAAAAGCTTAGTATATTTCACAAACACTGTAAATTCAATACAGTTATTTCCTGGAAACTTCAGAATAACAGGGCATAGTATCCCTTGAGTAAGACAAAAATAATTTGCCAGTGCAGCCACACAAGCTTTCAAATGTGGCCTCTCAACACTTCTGTGAAGACATCATTCTTTTCTTGCAAATAATAATGGACTTAAAAAGACAGTAATCATTAAAGCCTTGTCTGTGGATTTCCAGAATGCCTCTTTATAGAACTGTATTCTTTGCAAAGGCAATTTATTATCAAATACAGCTTTCTTGAATCTGCAATACTAAATATAGTGTATTTTAGGGCCTGGACTTTTTTTTTTTTTTTAAGGTGAATGAGAAGTCACATCTATCATAAGAAAATCACTGCCAAGTACGGTGGCATGTGCTTATAATCCCAGCACTCAGGAAGGCTGAGGCAGGAGGATCGCGGTGAGTTCAAGGCCAGCTTGGGCTACACGGTGAGTTCAATGCCAGGTTGATCTACACAATGAGACCCTGAAAAAAGGACATTATTTTTCTGACTTGGCCACTATAGGGACCACGATAAATCACTGAACCTCTTGGAATAATGGTTTCATATTAAGAATAACATCACTAACAAATTTAGGAAATTCAAATTAAAGCAAGGAGGTGGCATTTCACATGGTCAAAAACAGAATCTTCCCTAAAAATGTATACACACTAGAAAAAAAAAAAGAAAAATAATATTATGTTTTTTCAGTGCTTCTGTGGGGGACTCTTGAAGATGTTGTAAAAACCCATTACACTGGTGGGGCTTAGAGAAGAAACTGAAAATGCACATGCAGCCGTCTCAATGTCCAAGGTTACTCAAGCGGCAGTTGGCTGTACTAATAAATGCCTGGAAGCTAAAGGCCACCGCCTTGGGCACTTCTTGTAATTGTAGAGGCCAAAGGTAACTTGTGTTAATCTCATAATATCTTCATAAATTTAGTTTAAAAATATTTATACAAGTTTTTCCTTTCTTGAATTGTGTGTACATTTTTGGTAGACTCTGTACAGATTTGAGTAATAAAAATGTAGAATATTAATATTATTGAGATAATTGAAATTCTGATAGTAGAATACATTATTATAGTGACTATTTATGGATGTTTACTAATATCTATTAAAATTAAAAGAGGGCTGGGGATTTAGCTCAATGATTTAGGTGCCTGCCTTGCAAGAGCAAGGGCTCAGGTTTGATCCCCAGTAACCACATACCACAATGTTGGCATGGAGACTCAGGCCCACCAATCAGTACCACACACCACAGTGCTGGGTGTGGTGGCTCATGCCTGTAATCCGAGCACTCAGGGAGGCAGAGGCGGGAGGATTGCTGTATTGCTGTGAGTTCCAGACTCACCTGGGCTACATAATGAGCTCAAGGCCAGCCTGATCTACAAAATGAGATCATGTCTAAAAAAAAAAAAATCTAAAAAGAAATGTTCCCTATAACTTAGGAGTTCTACTATCTTGCTACAGTTTATTATTTAGATGTTTCCCAAGAACCTCCTGAACTTACAGATAGGGTTTGGGAAGGTGACTGAATTATGGGGGATGGCTTGCCCTTAAAAAGTAAATTCTGGGGCCGGGGATATAGCTCAGTGGTTCCGGCGCCTGTCTTGCAAGCGCAAGGACCCGGGTTCAATCTCCGGTAACCACATAACAATACTGGGTCTGGAGACTCACCCCAGCGGCAACCAATACCACATACCAGTGCCGGGCGTGGTGGCTCATGCCTGTAATCCCAGCACTTGGGAGGCAGAGGCAGGAGGATTGCTGTGATGTGAGTTTGAGGCTGAGCTCAGGGCCAGCCTGAACCACAAAGTGAGACCCTGTCTCAAACAAACCTTAAAAAAAAAAAAAAAAAGTAAATTCTGGTTGGATGAGTTCGGTCATCACAGGACTGAGGTGAAAGGTTTTGTGACTCTCTGCCTCTCAAGCCCTTTACTGAGACAGCTTTTCCTCTGCCATGCCTCTTGCTTTGGGGTCACCCAACTATGGACTAAAACATGAACCAAAATAAACTTCCCGCCTTTAATTTGTGGATGCCAGATTTTGCATCCTCCTGCAAGAAAAGGACTGAAAAGTGACATCTCTACAGATTCTGAGTTCCATCCCTGGTACCACACACCACAAATGCCAGGCATGGTGACAGCTAATTATATAGAGCTAATTACACACAACACACACACACACACACACACACACACACACACACACACACATATATATATAGCTAATTCACTTTAATTTTTTAAAAAATAGCTTATAAAATCTCAAATTCATTTAGGAAATTAAAATTTGTCGTTTTGTATAGTTATGATGGCTCAGTCGATTTTCTGCTGCTCTAACAGAATACCTGAGACTGAATAATTAGTATAGAAAAATTTTACTTACCTCACCATTCTGGAGGAAAATGGAAGGCTACATCTGGTGTGGGCGTCGTGACATGCCATATGACACCACACTGTGGAGCTGTGTGAGAGCTTTAAGTGTGTGCTTATGGAAGAACAGCTCGAGAAGGCTGAGGAAGCTAGATATGATTTATAACCACGCAACTACTCACTCCTGGTTCCATGCAGGGGACTCCTGGGGTGCCATATTAGTCTACTAGGAGGGGAGAGGGACCGTGGGGCCCTAAACATCTCTTGGAGGCTGCGCTCCTCAGTCCTGTTAAGCTGGGGAAAAACTCAAAAGAGTCTTGGTGCAGACAAATGATATTCAAACCATAGCATATGGTCTGAGATCCAGATGAACATTAAAACTATTTTTTCTAACAATTGCTGGTACAGAGCATGGTATTTGTCACTGTCTGATCAAAATGAAACGGATTTTTAAATACTACACTAAAAATAAAGATCAAAAACAAAGAAATTACTAAACAAGCATGACTCCTTCCTACTCTGAAGGTGTGTCAAACATAGGAGAGATACATTTGTTCAGTTAATGGCTTATGTGTGTCTGGAGAACAAAACACCTTGCAGGTTAAAACAACAGACTAGCACAGTTGCCTAGTTTCCAAGGCCCTAATGATGCAGATGCTGCGTGGAGCCGTGGGCGTTTCCAACGCCAAGTGTTCAGCACGAAAAAGAACATGGCTCACTGCCGAGCACGTTTGCCAAGTTCTAATTTGCAGACTCAATGCAACTCATTTGCACTTTCATCCTGATCCTGAGTGTTGGCCCACGACAAAATAATGGAACAATGACATTGTTCCTTGGGTGAGCCATGACCTTGATTACTCTCACCCTTGAAAACCAATATATTCCAAATATATTTAAATTCCCACTTTCTGTCGAACACGCTGCTATGGTGACCTCTTAGGTTCATAGGGAAAGACGGGGTTTCTTCATGGCGTTAAGTCACACAGGGCACAGTGTGACTGTATCTCATATGTGGTCAAATGACCTTTGACAAGTACAGAGAAAGTTTGCCTTCCATTCTGAATGACTGAGGATTTGCTGTCACTCATTTCTCACGGGCTTGAAATAATCGTCCCACTTGTCCCCTGTTAATAAAAGTAGAATGGATTTCTACTCTCTGAGATTTGAGTCTACAACTGACTCAAGGAACTTGAGGAACTTCAAGTATTTGTATAAAGAAAGCATGAAAAGGAGCTAATGTGTGCTATCACCAACAGATCACAAATGAAGAGATGACAGTGGACATCTGTTGTTTTTGCCCAAATCCATTCCTTTCTTTTGGCGATGGCATTCTGATCTCCTTTGTGGAACCACCTGTCCCACTGTTGGTTCAAAACAACCAGCTTGGACTGGTCCCACCTCCTGACTGTCGGAGTACTTTCTGGACTCCCGTCCACCTATCAGAAAGCTCCATCCCATTGGTCGCAGTGAGACATTTATAGAGAATCCAGGATGTTTTGCTGCACTGTTGACAGCTTTGTACCGATAGATTTCAATCCTAAATCTCTCAAGAGTCCTGTTTATCTGAGTCCTACTTTTGTTTCAAATTCTAGTTAATATTTTTGCCTTATTCCTGTACTCTTCTAGAATCCTACAGGACTTTTGTGATTCCCTCTTCATTTAAATTCCTAAAGAATTTAGCTCTTGTCAACTGTTATCCTTTCTTATTTATTTCTGATATGTTCCTTCTCCTCTCTCCACAATAATCACAGCAGATCTCAAGACTTTGGGGCCACGTGTAATTATTTTCTGTATCGCAGTGCTTTGAGAAGTTTAGGGCTCCAGGACCATTTATTGATGATACATATAAATGGCTGATCTGAGATCTAGTTTTGTGGCCCAATTTGAACTACTCCCGACTCATGCCCAACATACATACATACCCTCAACCAGTTACCTGCCATATACAGCAAAGCCCCAGACACACGTTTGCTAACTTGCTCAGCAGTGAATCATTTTTGAGAATCGCCTTAAAGGTCTTCATTGAGAGAATACAATTTTAGCAACCAATTTGTTAGTGTTTAGCAGATAGCTGTGCTACAGTGATAGGCTTTGGTTGGTTTCCTCCTCCGACACTGTTAACATGAAGAGAAATGAGGAGAAAGAGAGCCACTCTGTGGTGGAGCAAGGAGAGTCTCACTGGGTAATATCGAACCGAGATGGAGCCATTGGCTGGACGAGATGTCGAGTGGAGAAGGCCAGGGAATTCCTGCTCCGCCTTGGGCACAGCTTAGGCGGACACGAAGGCTCACCCAGACACAAGCCCTTAGATGAACTGCAGAGGACTTGGGAGAACTGGGCGCTGGGCAGGTGAGAATTTTAATAGCAGTGAAAATGTGACTCAGTCAGTCCCTGCAGGCATTTCCAACTCTCTGACCCCTGCTTTTCATCACTTTCATGCCAGGAAGCAGAGAAAGGCAGATCCCTGGAGCAGAGTCCTTCCCTTTTTCCCTTCCAGCCTCTTTGGTTGAATGGGGGTGGGGTTAATACATGGCAATGTTTGCCGGGCTACAGAGTGAAAACTTTCACCAAAAGGAAAAAAGAAATCACGACTTCGTTTTTGGAAACTTTTGGAGCAAACAACCGAAGGCTCTGAAGTTCAGAGGGGGAGGAGTCTCGGCAGGTGCTGGCAGGGCAGGGAGGTTGGAAGAGGCCAGAGCAGCAAAGCCAGCCGCAGCTCACCTTTGTCAGCCCCGCCCCGCCCCGCCTACGTGCTCTGTGCTGCCCCGCCCACCTTGGGTCAGGTGCCGCACGCCGACCTCACACAGGGGGACCTGAGACTTACCGGAAGTTGTACATTACACAGTCACTCTGCAGTGGAAACGGTCTTAACTCTCAGGACCTTCCCATCCCGTCCCTGGAACCTTCTGTGTTCATTTTCTGTGAGATGAGTGGCCCTCGGAAAAACAGCTGTTGCTTTTCTGGGCAGAAAACCTCAGGGAAGACGCATCATAAAGAGACAAAATAAATAAATAAATAAATAAATAAATAAATAAATAAATAAATAAAGTGTGTCTTCTGGTTGCTCAGGATCCTGAGCACCCAAAGTGCAACTTGAGTGCCTTACACATGGACAGAAGCCTCCGCTCCCAGCGTGCGCTCCCTGTGGCTTCTACCTTACTTTAGGCGAAACGCACTCTGAGTAACTTGATTCCACTGATAATTTCTGTATTAAAACGCACGAAGGACGCGAGACAGGCTCCGACACGCATAACCGAGCTCTGAGAAAAAGGGTGCTTGGAAGAACAGGATGAAGGAATGTCACCTACATTCCGGTCACAGATGTGTGTCTAAGGTCCCCAGCCCAAGTAGGGGGCAGACACGGGGGCACGCATCTGCCAAGCCGGCACACTGGCAGAGTGAAGCAAGAAGACTGACACTTTGAACCCCATCTTGGCGAATTCGCAAGATTCGGTCTCAAAGGAGAAGAATGTGGAAAGGCCGGGAATGCAGCTTGGCGTGAAGGCCCTGGATTCACTCTCTGGTACCACATGCGCGCGTACACACACACACACACACACACACACACACACACACACACACACACAGAGTGGGCCCTAACAGGGGTACCCGTCTCATCCATCTAGACTCTGGAAGCCACTTACAACACGTCACGAGCGTCAGCGCCTGTCCCTGGGCCTCTTGCTGCTTTCTCACCCTTCTCTTCGGCTGCCTCACAGGCGTCTTGATCAGAAATCAGCTTTCCATGGTGTCAGACAACAGTGAGAGCCACGCGCCGGCTGTGACACAGAAAGTGGCATGGCCTTGGTGCTCAGCAGAGCTGTCTGTGGCCGCAGGGGCGTGTGCCCAGCCCAGGCCCTGGACGCTGAGCTCCAGTTCTCTAGGAACGGACTCTTCTACAGGCAGGCTGTCTCTGAGAGCGCCTCAGCGCAGCAGCGGTGGCCTCGTCACTCCTCGAGCTAAACCTGAGAAGGCCCAGCCAGCGGGAGACCGTGCCTGTCTCCCTGCCCCTCCTTACAGGTCGTAACTCACGCACGTCCTGGCCCTTAAACCAAGACATGACACTGCTGAATCATTTCCCTCACTTCTGCACAGTTAAGAGTGCGACAATGGAGGGCGAGGTTCTCTGAGGCACACACGAGCTTCTGTGTGTTCATTTTCCCCGAAAAGACAGGACCATTTGCATTTTAATTTTCGTTGAGATGTTTGATGTCAGCCTTTGGCTCTTCTTTGCTTGACTAGATGGCCTTTTCTCTCTGAGAAGACAGTGGTGGCCCAAATCTGCCCCCTGGCGGTCAAATGTGAAAAAGACAAGCGCCTAAAATATGATTTTAACCTTGTTCTGTTTCTCAAAACTGATTAGCAAATAGAGACCTGCCAGTATTGGCCAAACTGAACGTTCAAACCATGTCTATAGAAAGTTAGTTTTTCTTCACGTATATGACTTATGACTGGTGGGAAAAGGAGCATCAAGCAATGTGAAAATCACAGTTTAGAGTCAGCCGCGCGCGGCGGCATCAAGTGATCTGGGCTGTTTTCCTCCTCAGTTGTCTCGTGTATCAACGTGGAACAGCCACGTCTACGTCGGCGAGTGTGGTGCAGGGCAAGGACGTTGTAGAGCACATTCTGTGTACCGAGAATTCTCGCCGTGGACCCAGGACTCGTGGCACAGCTGGGCACTTAGTCTCAGCAGCCCGGAGGACAGCGGCATATTCTGATACTCTGCGTCAGATCCCTTACCCAGTCACCTGAGGATGATATATTTATCTTATAAAGGTGTCATGAGCGCCAAGTGAACTGATGTTTGCAAAATGGTCAGAACAATATTTGCAACGTGGGAAATAATCGAGAAAAATTCATCATATCCCAGTCAAGCTGAAGAGTATGTACCTGTGAAATATTTAGCAGAGGGTGAGCAGTACTACCCCATTTAAAATCGAGCAAGGGAATAAGAGTAAAAGTAGCTAAGACTTAACACCATTTTCTATGCATTTCCTTGTTTTGTGTTAATAATAGCTCACGTTTATCAAGTGTTATTAATTCAGGCGTCATAGCAACCCATAAATGAAGGCTATTCTTATCCTTGTCCCCCTAGTTTATTCCTTTCCTGGTTTAGTTTCCTAATCAGTCATTTTAATCACTGTTACTCACGAATCTACTCTCTGCTAACAAATCTGAGCCTCACACAAACTCCGGGGTGGAGCGGGGGTTCACGGCGGCAGTCCAGGGCCTACACAAGGGCTGCCACGCAGGACGTGCTTGCCAAGCACCGAATGAACGAGCTAATGCTTCTGTTACAGACGTGGAAACAGACACAGAGCACTTGGGAGCTCTTGAGGAGGGTCCACACAGGGGTAAAACCCTGAAATGAGATATAAACTCCAGTGCGAGCTTTCAGAGCTTAACTGCCAGTGTGGGCGCTGTGGGAGTTGAGGAAGACAGGCAGTAAAGGGGCACTGGAGTGTGTGCTGTGGAGGAGGGCGGGGTTAGGACTCGGAGAGCAAGCGGAGGGAGGGTTTGGTCTTTAAGAGAAGAATGTCATAAAATTAAGGCAAAGAGGAGGTGAAAGTGAAGGCGCAGGGACAAAAGTCCAACTCCAAAGACCATGAATCTCCAGAGTTACAGACTCACATAGGCAGCCTTTCATTTAACCAGATGGTGTGAATAAGTTTGTCTTGATGCAATTTTATGAATTCTAACAATTGACATTTTAATCTTTTTTTCTTTTTTTTTTTTTTTGAGACAGAGTCTCACTGTAGTTCAGGCTGGTCCTAAAGTCAGCCTCGAACTCAGCAATCATTGCTGACTCTGCCTCCTGAGTGCTGGGATTACAGGCATTGAGCCACCATGCCCGGCACTGAGGTATGTGGTACTGATTGCTGGTGGGCGTGAGTCATCACGCCTGGCTTTGTTGTATGTGGTTACTGGGGATCGAACCTGGGCCCTTGCACTTGCAAGGCAGGCACTGGAACCACTGAGCTAAATCCCTAGGACCAAAACTTCTTTAAAATTACGAATGAAGGAGATGGCTTTAATCAGAAACATAATAAGTATGCTTGCTTTCACTATTTTTTCAATGTTACTCTGGAGGTCTCAGTTGTTAGTTGTCTTAGTTGTTACTTCTGGAGGCAGAAGGAGGAGGAGTATTGTAAGTTCAAAGCTGAGCTTAGGGCCAGCCTGAACTACAAAAGCAAGACCCTGTCGGGCCGGGGAGTTAGCTCAGTGGTTCCGGCGCCTGTCTTGCAAGCGCAAGGACCCGGGTTCGATTCCCCGGTAACCACATAACAATACTGGGTGTGGAGACCCACACCCAGCAGCAACCAGTACCACATACCACAGTGCTGGGCGTGGTGGCTCACGCCTGTAATCCCAGCACTCGGGAGGCAGAGGCAGGAGGAT
>PVIR01042369.1:0-12417 GCA_004026965.1 Petromus typicus | reverse complement strand
TTTTTTTTTTTTTTTTTTTTTTTTTTTTTTTTTTTTTTTTTTTTTTTTTTTTGAGACAAGGTGTCGCTACGTCACTAAACAGGCCAGGCTGGGTTCAAATTTGTGATCCTCCTGCCTTAACCTCCCAGAGCACTGAAATTACAAATGTGCACCACCATCCCCTGCTGCCAAGACCTCTTTTGCAAATGAGCTCCTCAAGCTGTCCCAAACTACCCAGTCTAAATCCTGAAGGGATTGGATCAATCCCCACCTTCACCAAGAAACCTGTTTTTACCAGCAGCTGACCCTGAGCCCCTGAGCCCTCTCTTTGCTAAACTTCTCTTGCCTTTATTCTCTCTGCAACAGATGCTATTCTCTGGGCACATGTTCTCTTGAGTATTTAGCTATTTTGCACATAGCTTTTTTCTCTTACAAATTTGATCTTGGATGGAAAGAGTTATCTATTACTTTTGGCTTCTACAAGGAAGGTTGTAACAGGAGTAAGAAGCCTAAAGTTTCCCGCCCTCTGCCTAGCCCTGTATTTACTCTTCGTAGACATTTGTCTTCATGGAGGCAAGAGGACACTGAGCATGAAAGAGCAGATCCCCGATGACACTCACTGTGCTATGGGGATTTAGTTCTGAGTCTTACCACAGACATATTAACTGTACTCATTGTAGACCATCAGTGCAAACCATCACACTCAGACTTGAAGTTTAGTCATTGGCAGACAATGTTGGATTTACGAATTACTTCACCGAACTGCATCTCTAGATCATTTTTCCTGGGATAATTTAGAGGCTATTACAGCTTATGTCAAAATGTGTTCCTAAAGCCTCATGGGGTCATAGGTGGGGCTTTTGGGAGATGGCTGGATCTAGGGTGTGTGCTTCTCAGATCAAGACTGTGATGCTGGGATTAAGGGTGTAAGGCTGAGATTAAGGGTCCCCACCCTGGGTGTGGACACTACCTACCCAAAGGGAGAGTACCCTGGATGGAAAATAAGGGGCAGAAAGAAAGTTTGCTGCTGCTGCCATTGCTCTTCTGTTTTGCTGCCTTCTGCCTGCCCTGCTCTGCCATGGACTGTTTCTCCTCTGATTCCCCTTTGCCAGGCCACCCTGCCTCAGAGCCAGCTGACTCTGGACTGAGACCTATAAATTTGAGCTGAAATAAACCTTTCCTCCTTTAACTTTGTATGTTGGGTGTTTTGTCTCAGCAATGAGAAAAGTAACTAAGACACAATTTAAACGAAATTCAAATAAAGAGGTTAAAAGAGCCAAATTTTTCTGTTATGACATATGATCGCAATACATTAAAGTTTAAGGTTACTAGAATTGTCAATGTATGAGTTCCACAGGCATTTTTATTTAACATTTAAGTTTTTATACCTTTTGCAGCAATTCTTCCAGAAAATGTAAGGAATTTCTTCCATCTCCTAAAGCACCCTGGGGCCCTGACAAGGTTGGTTCTCCTTGCCTGGGCGTGCTACTTCTCTAAGTTTCTGCCTTGTAGCTTCATGTGAGAGACTTAGTAGAGATACCAGACGCACTGTTACTTCACATCTGAGCCCTTGCACAGATTTCCACTCAAGGCCTAAGAATCAAATACATACTATCCAAATAAAAAAGGAAACATCCTTACTTTTAAATTCAAATTACACTTAGGAGGGAAAAAAAAGAAAAACATTTAGTACCTTACATCTTCTGGCTACTTCTCTTAGAGTACAGCTTTCTAACTCATGAATTTCTATGTAACATAGTAGTTTTACTACAAAAAAAAAGCTAAGTATATAAATTGAAGAGTAGCATCAGGCCTACAACTCACTAGTACGGTAAGAGTGGACGAGTGAAGAGGTAAGCACACTGGTGCGGCTCTTATGCAGACTAGAGCAACAATAATGGAAGTGACACTGCAGATCCTCTCATCTCCCAAGGAGAAGGCTGTGGAAAGATGGCAAGAGGAACCTGGAAAGAAACAGATGCCCAAGGTTCATCTTTATAACCAAGGCACACTAACAGCATGAAATATCCCTTGGAGAATGACTCAGTGCACTGATCAACACTGGGCTCGTAGACCCTAAACTGAGTTGAGAGCTGGAGAGATAGGTATGGCCATCTGGGGTCCATGGCTACAGTACACCAAGCCTTCACTGGAATACCTTAGGTTGCTCCTGTCTCTGATAGCTCCCTCACTACAACAGAAAAGCAACTGACAACTAAAGAATCTGTTCTTGATGTGGAGAGGAGATTAGACTTTAGAATGAGGCAGGATGGGGAACCTAAAGCAAAACTTTCCAAGTCAAGTTTCCTGTGTATTTGCCCCACCCACACTTTCTCTGTGTTACTTAGACAAGTCCTGT
This sequence comes from Petromus typicus, assembly GCA_004026965.1. Taxonomy (NCBI): domain Eukaryota; kingdom Metazoa; phylum Chordata; class Mammalia; order Rodentia; family Petromuridae; genus Petromus; species Petromus typicus. The sequence goes on along the minus strand of PVIR01042369.1, from coordinate 10,079 downwards.
ACTGACAGACTGTGAAAAGATTATCAGATGCCCTTAGGTTGTAGATCCATAACATCAAGACAGCTATTGCATTTCATCTTTCTTTAAAGATCAAGTCTGGTAGAACCATTCTGGCAAACAGTGTGACAGTCTTAAGTATAAACTTACCATATGTCTTAGCAATTCCATTTCTGTGTGCCTAAGAAATGAAGTCTGTCTTCACACAGAGAGATCTATGAATGCTTCACAGAAATTTTATTCACAGCAGCTAAAACCCAGAATGCCCAATTATCCACCAGTGTGTGGTTAAACAAATGTAGATGTATTACTACTCAACGAGTCTACTAATACACGCAACCATATGGGTGAACCTCAAAAACATCATCAAACTGGAAAAAGCCATAATCAAAAAGCTATGCACTAATTCTCCTTGGTTGTATCTGCTGCTGCCCTAAACCAATGCTTCATGTTGGTAGTTGAAGAGAGATGCCAGGTTCATTTTCATTGTAATTATTTTTTGTTGTTTCATTTTTGATTTTTGCAGAACTGGGCATAGAACTCAGGACCTTACAGTGGCACAGTAAGGCAGACAGTGGCACAACTGGGCTCAATCTCCAGCTCCACCTTTATTTTCCTTCCACTCACACCCGTAGTCTTTAGTAAGATCTAAAAATCAACCGACATGTTATATAGATATAATTCTATGTATATGACATTCTTCTTATAGAATTAAAGTCCCTGATTTCTTGTTGATAGTCAGTTATAACCACCCAGGCTAGTGCCTTTTTTAAAGACTTCAAAATCAATGAGTCATTCAAGGGGAGAGTGTTGACTGCACAAGAGTATGAATGTTGGGGAGACGTGTTAGAATCCCACCGCCACATACAAATATTATAACAAAAGCATTGTAGCATGAGTGTGATTTATTCAAAATTGAAGCGCAAAATATTTATATTATAACAATTCTAAAACAAAAAAGAAATTATACATTTTATTAATATCAATTATAATGAGATGCCAGTTTCCAATAAATGTTTATAGTAAGAAATAACAAACATTGTGGAGATAACTGTAAGGTCCAAATAGATTTTTTTTAACTGGATAGAATAAATGTAGGAGATAAATAAAGTAGTTCAACTGTGAAACATGTACATTAAATATATATTATTAATTTTTCACAATAAAACAGTGAGGTAGACAGTAACTATACATTTCTGGTAAAGAGATAGGGGATCTAAATTATTTTTCTAAAATTATAGAGATAGTAAGTGATGACCCAAAATATAACAGTAAATGAGTTCTACAATTGTATGTTATATATTTTGAAATAGAAAATATTCAAAGTGAAATAGGGTGAAGGGGAAAAATAATGAGATTATAACAAAAGAGAAAGGAAACAAATTTTATGTATGTAGGGGGTGGCAGGGTGAGTAGGGCTATGGGAAAAAATGAGAATTAAGTTGTGTCTTATACTGGTACAAATCTCCATTGTGGAGTGCAATCATGATGTGTATATGTAATGTACCAATAAAGATTTCAATTAAAAAAAAGATTTGAATTTAAAAATAAATGAATAAATAACACGTAAAAACAAAGTGAAATAAATAGTGTGATCTATAGCAAAGAGTATAGGACTCTGAAGATTTTGGTTTACTAAGTGAATTTGGATTTGGAATTTGGATTATTTCTCAAATTTTTTTTTTTTTTTTTTTTTTTAGGTTTTTTTTGAGACAGGGTCTCGCTTTGTGGTTCAGGCTGGCCCTGAGCTCAACCTCAAACTCACATCACAGCAATCCTCCTGCCTCTGCCTCCCGAGTGCTGGGATTACAGGCGTGAGCCACCACGCCCGGCACTGTGGTATGTGGTACTGATTGCCACTGGGGTGAGTCTCCACACCCAGTATTGTTATGTGGTTACCGGGGAATCGAACCCGGGCCCTTGCGCTTGCAAGACAGGCGCCGGAACCACTGAGCTAACTCCCCGGCCCATTCTCAAATATTTTTAACCTTGATTTTCTATGGGTTGTGCTGGGGTTCAGGAGAAAGTGAAATGTCCCCTTTTTCACCAATATGCAGAAACAATAAAGATTTGTACATAATAGTTTAGCAGATGAAGACTGGAATTCACTTTTACTACAGATAAAGTCAGTACTAGGGAGAGTTCCAACCTCATGAATATAAGTTGTACACCCAAAGGGCAGTTGCTTTTGTAGCACAACCACATCCCATGGGACCTGGGTGAGACTAGCAGAAAGATTTACATTTGAGAGCTTCTCTTGGACAAGCACTATCCACTGACAAACCTGGCCAATCAATGGCTGCCCTGGCAACACAGTAACTCATTCCAAAAAGAACAAAAGAATCAGGGAAAAAAACCAGGGTTATTTAGGCAAAGTCTTTGCTCAAGGAAAAAAGGCAGAAAAAAACCAAAATAATGCCTGTTATATGCAGAATCTGCTGAGTTTAATGGGGAGTATTTTCCCTCAATCATGAAAATCAAATTCCTGACATATATAACTTACAGACTGGGTTTTTATAAAGTCCAAGACTTTGAGAAGGAATCAATTATTATTATTATTATTTATTATTATTTATCAGTATTTGTCATGCACAATCATGATAACAAGCAGTTTGTGAATTTAGAATTTATGTTCTAGCATCTTAAAGACCTCTTCATGAATTCTCATACTGAATAGGAACTCACTGAGAAAAATAACATTCACAAGGAAGTTACTCTGTGCCAGAGAAAGCTGACACATTCTGTGCAGCAAACCCACGTGGTTGTAATTTAAATTAGACAGTAGTTTTGTGCAACTTGCACACAATCATAGAGTAAGTGTGAATGGAATCAGGAAAGGCCAGTAGCATTGGGAAATTGATGTGGATGAATTCTTTTAACATTCTAAACTCTTGAATGCTCTATGTAAAATATCCCTTATCCAGGGTCTCTTTATGTGGAATTTAACATCTGGTTTTTATTTATTAAAACTCTAATATATTAAACTTCATTTGTTTGCCTCGTTGGCAAATTTCAAGGTAGCAAATATTTTGCCAATGAGCAAAATGTATCTATACTTTTACTATTGCAGTTTATTGAATGTAGAACAAGGGCTAAATTAATTCCAAAATATTTCACTTCCCCTACCTGGCTTCATGAATTATTAAATAGTTACAAACTCTGGTCCCAGTTTTGTAAATGTACATTTACCTTGGCTTTTCTTTTTTGTCCCACAATATACACATTTTAAAATACACATTATCATCACTGTACTTGATTAATTCACATTATCTTTTCATGAATAATGAAAGAAAACAGCTGGTGCTTGAATAAAAGTTTTAAGTACCTAATACAGTGTCAACTATGGTTACTTGTTAGAGACTTAGAGACAATGATAGTGTAAACTTTAGAGTGACGCGTGGGAAACTTTCCAGGAAGTAGAAACATGTGTTTCTCTGGTTGTCTTTAGTTTGCAGTTACACCATGGGCCAACAGAGTAGGTTCTGTGCTGGTCAGTGTACACGCACTTTACCTACTCCTCACAAACACCTTAAAGGCAACTCTTACCTCCATTTTGGAAATAAGCAAGCTTAGCTCCACGAAGGCACACACTTTGCCCAAGGTGTAACTCAGGCACACTGGCTGTTTACCACTGCCTTAATCCATTCTAGGTGTGTCCAGTCAGCCATAAAAAGAAAATATTGCAGACTGGATGATTCTAACAACAAAAGGGTATTCCTCACAGTTCTGGAGGTGGGCAAACCTAAGATCAAGTGGCTGGCATATTCAGCGTCTGGTGGGATGGAGCCTGGTTCACAGACAGTTATCTTCTCAGTGTTTTCCCAAGGCCAAAGAAGACAAGACAGCTCTCTCAACACCCTTGATAAAGGCATTACCCCCTCCATGAATGGCACGCTGGGCAGAACTGTCAGGGCGTCCGTTGGTGTTAGGCTCTCACAGGCCTTAAGGAGCAGGCCATGCTGCAGTGACGTCGTGGGCATTATCATGGGGATGTGGAAAAGACAGAAAAACCCTGGTGCCAACCTGGGTTATATTAGGAGCTAGAATATTTCTCCCTGTTCATAAGCAAATGACAACTCAGATAATTTATATAAATGCTGGAGAAAGAAACGTCTGTTTGTCTCAGAAATGAGCGCCTAACTCCCCAGAAGCTCAATTTCAACTCTTCTCTGCTCTTCTGAGCCCAATATAATCTTGATGACACTTTGCTCTCTGCTTCTCCCTCTTCTCCCCCGGCTCATACACACAACTGATTTTAGTACAGAGCTGAGGAGAAGAGTCTCTGCTAGGTCATGCCCCCAGTGACCTGTCCCTTTCTGGCCATGTGCCACACAATGAGGTCACTTGCTGCCATGACTAGGAAGTTCTCACTGAGACTTAGAGTTTCCTGATGAGTGGGGGTAAATAGACCACCCAGCTTTTCTCAAGGACCCTTCTAGCTTTTGTTCCTGCTTTTGCTGTTTTAGTTAGAGCCCTAGAAAAATAGTAGCTTAGCCAAACGGAGGTTGGTAATTTTGGTAGTTGTGTCAGTGTTCAATACACATACAGATTTATAGTCTCTGACTTACAAACAGGTTCCTTTCCAAAAGAACATTTATAAATTGGATTTATTCATCCAACAAAATGAGTCTTATATACCATAAACAAGCCAAACAGAGAGAGAGAGAGAGAGAGAGAGAAATACTGTAAATAAACTACTTTTGCTTTCTCAGGTAACTTCAAATGGTAAGGCAGACACCAGGTGAGCTACTTGCTTGATTTATTCACACTCACAAATGTTCAGATTGTGAGGTCCGTTGGTATCTGAGAAAGTTTGCAACTTAATGTTTACAAGTCCAGGATTCACCGGAGCTCTGGCAGGTGGATGTTTGGCCACTAAAGGGACAACAAATGAGAAGGGAACTGTATTAAAGAATATAAAGTGAGTAAAAACCATTCATAGTTTCCCATGTGGCTTTCTACAGCCTTCTAAATCCTCCATCCAACCATTTTCATTTCCATCATGAAAATGCAAGCCATTGGTCCCAGATATCTGGAGAAGCTACCTATTACTGTGTGGATGTGTGACAGCACAGGGGGCCCACACAGGCTGCAGGATGGTAAAGCCTGCAGGCATTCCCTTAAAACATTCTGACTTTTTCCATGGACACAAGCACAGGAGGTTTGCTCTCAGCTGTGGCCTCCGTGGGTAGATGTACCACCTGGACAAGTAAGTCAATGGCCTGGCTAGGCTAGGCAGTTGTATCACCCTGGGCCCATACCCATGGGTGAGGGACACAAGGTACACTCACTGTGTGAACACTGCCACCATACTGTAGCAAGTGTTCCCCTGAAAACAAGCTACTGCAGAAGGTCCGATCCGGGGTCTTAGCCCGGTGTTTTACATGGGTGCCCGTGAGGGACTGATGGCGACAGATCAGTCAATTCACCAACACTGATGTGAAAAACTGAGCCGAGGACAGCTGAGCTCAATAGCAGTGTCACCTGCCTTACAACTCTGTGGTGGCTGGTTTGATTGAAATAATGGGTTATTAAAGCACCAGTAAAAGATTCAAATCAAAGTACCCTGCACGAGTGGAAAAATAGTCCCAGAAGCCATTGAGACTGTTGAATGAGAATTTCAATTCCAGAGGTGGGGTTGCTCACTCCCCGATGCCCTCCTCCTGTGCCACGCAGGCTCCTGCCGCTGCAGTCAACTGTATGCTCAGAACTGGGCAGCAAGTGCCAACTGCTGGAGACATCACGCGCTTGACTGTGGGCCATAAAAAACCACACTGGCACTGAGCTGGCGGCTTCCTCCCTATGGCTGGCATCCATAGTGACAGAAGATGCCATGCAGGTGCTCAGGGGAGAACCATCACAATGCTCCACTTGGCTGAGAGCCTCATGAGCTATTCGCTCAATATGTCACGCAGCTCATGTCTATTGGTGCAGCAGTACACGACAGATCAGCGTGAAACCAATCACCTTCCCCTCGGCCTTGAGACCCCTCTGGGGAGGAGTCTCACATTTGCTACTGCAAGTCAGGACAAAGATCTGCCTGAGGAAGTCATAGGTCCTTCCACCGGGGGGGGGGGGGGGGGGGGGGGGGGGGGGGGGGGGGGGGGAGGGGCTGTGCTGTGGTTTTGTTAAATGGATGTCATGTGCCTCCAATGCATTACACAACAGCCCACAATTAAGTCCAAGTCGGATAAAGCATGAACCTTCCTCCCCTGTTAAGCAGTCGTGTCCTAGAATGTATAGCCCCCATCCCCTCCCCCTCCACCAAATTTCTGAGGACCTCAGAGCAGAAATGGAGCCTTCCTTTGAGCATAAGTGAGGAAACATGTACATGATCCCGGAGCCATGCGTGGTTAGCCGGGGACACATACTCCTAATTGACGTTTTTGTCATCCTAAGAGCATGTGCGTGCTCCTTCAGTGTGGACTGGGACAAGGCATCTACTGCCGGGGTTAGATGGTGCTCACTAAGACTGACACTCTCCTGATGAGAACTGACTGGGCACAGATTACACCATGCAATGCTCATACAGCTGCTGTCTTTAGACTTGACTGTCTTTCTAAGCTTAGAACAATTGCTCTTAGAATTGGAGAATGGGAAAAGTATTTTAAAAGGACAGTTAAAATAAGGCCAAAATAAGATCCATCCCCTGAATCTCATTAAAAGTCAACATATTTGAAATAGGGTTATTCCTATGTAAAATATAGCCACTCATTTTTATAGACATTCTTAGATCTACTATTTCAATAATATATGGACAAAAAATATAAAATATGATCTTTTCAAAAGAAAATCTCCTACTGCTACATTCATTTGAAATGTTTTACTTCTGAATAGAATATACTAAACTAGTATTTCTAACTTAAATTTCTACTTAGAAACTAGTTTCTGAGTTGTAGCACAATATTTATAAAGAATAACTTGGAGTTCCTTTAAGGCTCAGGTGAGATTTGTGGGGCAGGGCTCCCCCAATCCCACACTGGTCCCTCTAGGACTTGTTCTGCTCTAAACATTAAATCTGGTAATCTTGGAAGTACTTTAGGGCCTCCTAGTGGCCACTGCTCATCACTACAGACTCATTTGTCCAACTGAACCCAAGCGATCTGCCTGTGAATAACCTCTTCCTACAGCTGGCGCAGTTCTTATGGCACTTGGCTAAGTTCCATGTAAGAGGACACAATGTCCTGAAGATCAAGTGTATCCTGTCAAAGCTTTCCTCTATACTTTCAAATGTATTGTGGCAAATTTAAAATGTTTCAATGTAACAGGCAGTAAATGACAAATAGGGCCAAAATCAATAGTTACCTCACAGGATATACTAAGGGACACTTACTACAATAGTTATCTTTTCATTGTTTTTCTCTTCAGTTTAACAACTCATGGATAGAAACTTAGAGAAAAGGAAAAATACTTCATTAGGTGAAGACACTGAAAATTGTTCTCCATTTTGGTCCTTAACTGTTCTATGGGTTCCTCACATAAGAGAAAAAAAATGCAATATTTAAACATGTGCATCTGATTTCACTTACAATTGTGTTCTAGAGATGCAACCATTTACTAAAAATGTCTCAAGTTTTTCTTTCTGGCAGAGTACTATTCCACTGTATATAAAAACCACATTCTTTCTGGAATGATATGAAATCTCAGCATTGTTTTAATTTCTATCTCTTAAATGACCAATGATGTTGAACATTTTTTCATATATTTATTTGCTGTTTTTCTGCTTCATCTGAGAAGTCTCTTCATTGTAGATGTTCATTTTAAGATTAGGTCTTTAGATCTGCGGATTTTTTTGAGGTTTCTATATATTCTAGATATTACATTTTTAATCCAAAAAACCCAGTAACATACCTCACAGACCTATTTTAAAAATCCTAAAATTCATATGGAACCAGAAGAGACCTAAAATAGAAAAAGCAATTCTGGACAACAAAGGCAAGCAGGGCATCTCAATCCCTGAAATTATACAAGTCTACCATGATAAAAACAGCATGGCCCTGGCAAGAAACAAGATGAAATAGGGTTGGTGCCACTGCAGTTGCACCAGGGTTGGAGCCCGCTGGCCTCCAGGCCCACGCCCAAAGAGAGCCCAAGGACTGAGTAGAACAGAAGGCACAGCCAGGGAAGTGGAAGCAAGTGCCATCGCAGCCAAGGAAGTCCAGAGCCTGCCTTTCTCCACATCAACTGCAGAAGCACATCCAGGAACTCTGTATTGGTGAGTAGGTGGGCCTATTGGAACATCAGCCAGTACCACTGCAGCTGCACAGGGCCTACAGCCTACTGGCCTCCAGGCAGACTGCACAAGTGAGCCCAGGGACTCTGTATTGGTGGGTAGGCGGGCCTATAGGAACCTCAGGCAGCGCCACTGTAGCAGTGCAGTAGCCAGGGCCTTCCTGCCTCTAAAGCAGATGGCAGAAGATATTCTGACTATATTCTTTGAGTGCCTCATATGCTGTGCCAGAACTGGGGGTTTTTCTTTAGGCCCCAATACAAACTATAAAGAACAACCCAGGGAACACTGATATTTTAAGGGTCCTAAATATTAGGAGGAAAGAGACTTGCAACAAACATCACCAGAAAACAAGGCAGGTACAAAACCAAAAACAACAGCAACAACAAAAACTCAGAGATGAGGAAACACTCAAAGTCTCAGATACAAATATCCTCACCTCAAGGTAACACAGAGGGGAACGGAAATAGAGAAATTTGAAGCCCAGTCTCCGGGGTCCTCAAAAATGGTAGCCAAAGCAGGTCTAGTAAAATGGAAACCAGAACTGATCTCTGAGATGAAAGCAGAGATACTGGACACAGCCAACACGATGATTAATAAAGCTAAAGAGGAAATCACTGAGTTGATAGAATCCAAGATAGCAAAAGCAATGGAACCTTTTAAACACCTACAAGGAGAGGTCCAGGAAATTAAGAAAGAAAGTGAAAGCTTACACAATAGAATAAATATGGCAGAAGACTAAATTTCAGACCTAGAAGACAGGATCTCATTCAATGAACAGGAAAGGCATAATCTATGGAAAAAAGCAAGAGATAATGAAAAATCAATCCAAAAGCTCCTACATGATTCAAAGAAGAATAACATAAGACTGATTGGAGTCACTGAGGAAGCAAGAGACAATGCTAAAGACTTTAAAAAATTATTCACAGAGATAATGGCAGAAAACTCCACTAGAAAAGGAAAAGAATTGGAAAAACAAATATATGAAGCATACAGAACTCTACACGCCCCTGACATGAAAAAATCTATACCTAGGCATATAATTATAAAAGTTCCAGATATTTAAAAAAAAAATGAAATACTGAAAGCACCCAGAGAAAAGAAAAAATTATATACCAAGGGAAACCTGTCAGGATCACAGCAGACTTTTCAACTCAAACACTCAATACAAGAAGAGTGTGGAGTGAAATGTTTCAAGCCCTAAAGTCCAACCCAGACTGATGTATCTTGCAAAACTATCCTTTAAAATTGGAGAAATAAAATACTTGCATGACAAAGAATACCTGAAAAACTTCACAAATACGAAACCTGTGCTCCAAAACATTCTAAAGAGTATCTTGGAGAATAATAAGGAAAGTTATAAATTCATGAGACCTAACTGATTCAACTATGAGGCCAAACAAGAAACCGATGGGAAAAGGCAAAAGTAGAATAACACCGCCAAGAACAGGAAAACATGGCAGCACTAAATTTGCCTATATCAGTCATAACCATCAATGTCAATGGACTCAACATGCCAATTAAGAGCTACAGAGTGGCAGAGTGGATCAAGAAGCAAGATCCTACAATCTGCTACATACAAGAAACACAACTAATTCAGAAAGATACTCATGGACTAAAAGTAAAGAGACGGAAAACTCCATGCGACAGGAAACAGCAAGAAAGTAGGAGTGGCAATCGTAGTTGCAGACAGAATACACTTCAAACCAAAACTGATAGAGAGAGATAAAGATGGATACTTTCTTTTAGTACAGGGAAAAATTCAAGAGAAAGAAATAACAATCTTAAATATCTATGCTCCGAATTCTAATGCATCCAACTATATAAAACAAACATTAATGGACATGAAAAA
>PVIR01042368.1:0-12265 GCA_004026965.1 Petromus typicus | reverse complement strand
CCTGGAAGGGCCGAGAGCCCACCTCCTGCCCAGGCCAACCCAGGGGAGGCACCATGCTAACTGTGAGGCTGGCACTAGCCAGGCCTAGAAGCCAGTTTCCTGCTTCCCAGAGGGCACTGGGGGTGGGGACTGTGCCAGACAGGCATGGTGCCCCCGCCCCTGCACCAATGTCATGGAAAATCTGAAGCCTTGATCTTTGCTCTTGATTGTCCCTCCCTGATTTTTATAACTGGAAACTCGGTGCCTTTGTTCCCATTAGTTTGTGAGGGAGGTGTTGCGGTGGGGGAGGGGAGGGGGCCAAGTCAGCAGCTGGGGTAGGAACTCGGCAGTTCCTTGGACTAGTGTGACCTACCTCGGCACGTGCAGGCCTAGGAGGGACGGAGGTGGCCCTGCTGTCCTTCCCTGATGAGCTGTCTCCCTTGCCCCACTTTGAACCCCCAGCTGCTGGGGATCCTCTTGCTCCACACAAATCCAGCTCCTCTAGGGCTCACAGTGCCTAGCACTGCCCAGCCCTTCTGCGGCCTCAGGGCAGCCTCCGCCTCTTGTCTGACACAGCTGGAGTCTAGGGTGAGAAAACCCCTTAGGGGGCCAGGGATTCAGCTCAGTGGTTCCAGTGCCTGCCTTGCAAGTGCAAGGGCTCGGTGACCACATACAACAATACTGGGTGTGGAGACTCAGACCACCAGCCATCAGAACCACATACCACAGTGCCAGGTGTGGTGGTTTTTGAGACCCTGTCCCCCCCCCCAAAAAAAGAAAACTTCGTGAGGTTGCCCTTCTTGCTGCAGAGCCAGCCTCCTGGAGCCATCCCCACCTTCCTGCCCGGGGCCAGAGTTCACAGAAACTTCTCAGGTCAGTGAGCCTCACCCCCCTTTCCTGCTCCGGAGGGTGGGCCCAGCTCCCTTCCTTGACTGGTACCTCACAGCCCTGCTGTTCTTGGGGTGGGGAAAGAGGGCAGGCCTGGGGCTGAGCCCACAGCAGGCCTGCCACCCCCAGCCTCACACACTGGAGAGATTTGTGCCCTACTTCCTGCAGCCTCACAGCCCTGAGAGCAGGAGGGAGAGCCAGAGAGAGGACAGGAGACTCGCCCCAAATGAGGGAGTGCAGTGGCACCAGAGCCAGCAGGGAGGACTGATCTTCCTGTAGCTTTTACAATCAAAAAACAACCACTCACTCAATAGGAGTATTTATTGCTTGACTAATTGCAGTACCAGGGATTGAACTCAGGGACTTCAGGCTGAGCTACATTCCCAGCTCCCAATGTTTTCTTTAATTTTGAGAGAGTTTTGCTAAGAGTTGTCCAGGCTTGGTTCAAACTTGAGATCTTCCTGCTTCTGCCTCCTAGAGTACTAGAATTACAAGCATGTGCCACCATGCCTGGGTCTCACAGAAGCCAGCATTCTGTGAAGAATTTATAATCTGGTGTTTAGAGGTGTGTAAAGAGTGTGCAGATTTGGCTTCTAGGATTCAGACATCAAGAGAGGGAGACAAGAGAAGCTGGCACGGTTGAGGCCTGCTGCTTGGGTGGAGATGAGCTGAGGCTGGTGGCAGGCACAGGCAGAGAAGAGGGAAGCAGGCTGAGGAGTGGCATCTGCCCTGGCTCCTGGGCACAGGCCTTCCCTGCCGGCTGGGGTTCAGAGCAGCCCTGCTCTGTCCCGGGGCTCAGCTGTGGACTGGAGCGGACGCTGGCTGTGGGCAGAGGAAATGGAACTTGGAGCCGGCCTGGGCTGGCGGCTTTCCTCGGCAATGCTCAGCCTGCAGGAACCCTCCCTCCCAGCCCGTGGAGGTGTGGACCACGAAGAGCCACGCTGGGGTCGGCGGCAGGGCTTCTGCGCCCCCCACATCCGATCCATCTCACTGACCAAGCAGGACGGGTTATTTCTGTTCCCCAGAAACTGCCAGGGCCTTTGCCCCGCTTCCTGCGAGTTACTTAGTGACCAGCGTTGGTTTTCCATTTCCAGAGTAAAAGCGGGTCCTCCCTCCCCCCAGGACCTGGGGCCCCCATTCATCCCAGCCGGTGCGGGGCGTCCAGGTGGGGCGCTGGGGCGCCTCTCCACTGCCTCCCTCTTCCTACGGTCCCCCAGCCCGTTTGCATCACACTTCACTCTCAGCACCCGGGAGTACCCTCTGCGGCCTCTGCTTCCCCTCCTTTCCCCCGCCCACCCGGGGAGGGGGGCGCTGCCTTGTCCTTGCTCCTCACTTGGCTCTGCGCACGGGTCACTCGCTGATCTCAGCGTCGTTGGCCAAAGGCTTCCGTGACGGGATGCCCTCGCCACCGCTCCTAGACTCGGCGCTGCGCCTTCTCGGTCCCAGGCTTCAAACGCGCTCCGCAGAGCCCGCAGAAGCCCTTTGTGTGAACCGCTTCTACCCGAGGTCTACCAGGGACCCCTGAATCCCCGCTTTGTATCGTGGGCTTGACTCTATCCCCTTCGTCCTCCTGCTGCTCGGGACAGTGAGCCTTCTTTCCTGCTCACCAGCATCTTAAATGTATCGCCCAGCCCATCAAATCCTGCCGCCCAATGCTCTCGGAACTCCACCATTTCTCAGTGACCCCATCGCCCCGGTTCCCCCAAGCTAGCACCCTTCTTTACCTTTCAGAAGCTTCAGAACTGGCCCACATTCTTCTGACGTGACCACGACAACCTGTCACCAATGCCCCTGGGAGGAACAGAGCTGGGTAAAGTAAGAACCAAGGGACCTTTGGAAATTCTGTCCAATTAACCCTTTTTCTGTCTTCCTAATTCTTCCTGGCTCTGTCTCTATTTTCCTTGTGCGCTCACGTTTTGTAATTTCCAAGCAGATGTAGCTTGGGGTGGGGAGCCCCTTCCATGAGACCAATGCACAATCTAGGTCCCACCTTGGATCCAGCACCTAATGAAGCTCAACACATTCTAGACTCAATTACACATTGTCCTAATCTCAAGAAATCCACTTCCCGGGGCTACCTGGGCACCATGCAGGCACACAGATCCACAGTCACCACGCGCACCACACTTACACAGACACACACCGTTCCCCACACCAACACGCACATATTCATGCCAGCACAAAGGTCTGTCATCCACAGAAGCGGGAACTTGGAGCCAGAATGGACACACAAAGAAACACAGCTCAGGTGCATTCTTATCCACACGTCCCCAGAGAGACCTGCAGGAATCTTGGACTTCCGACCCTTTATGAGATGACGTGAGAGTCCATTTTCTCTCATCTCAACAGAGCTGAGTCACATGCACTGCATGTATGCAAAGGTGTTTGTGTGTACACGAGCGTTTTCCCTCTGCTCAGAACATGAACAAAACTGTGATTCAGCAAGTATCAAGTTAACTTTTTAAACAGACAGCCAAACCAGAATATTTAGGTATAAAAATCTCCCCAGCCTGAGTCATCTGGCTTGGACATCTATACTTAGCCAATTAGCCAGCAAATTGCCTTGGTCACGCATGTGTGACTCTCAGGGTGGCCTGCACCCTTGGAGATGTTCAGATCTCTCCCCACACCCCGTTATTAAGTAGATCTCTCTACACATTAGTACACCTAATGTATATTTGTAGCCAACCAATTTGTAACTGGCCCAGCGTATCCAAGAGAAATCTTTCATACCAGGCTGATTTTCTGCAGCTGCTGATCATGTGACGGAGCCTCGTGTAGAGGAGCCTGGACAGGCCGGCCTGCTCTCCAGGCCATTTGCATCTCTTCCTGATGTTTTCAGTCTGATGAGTACGTGCTCAGATGATGTGAGGAGATTTATTATCAGCTTACATTATAGAACTAGTGAAGAAAACTTGCTGATGAACAGCACTTCAAGTAGAAAGCACCAAATGAATGTAAAAACATAAAGCAATAGCAAGAGAGCATGTGTAATCAAAGATTTTTAGTGAAATGAAAAAAGATGTTGGGTTTTCTGTCAGTTTTGCTACTGCTCAGTTTCACTGTTTGCCTTAAGCGTCATCGTACGACCCTCTGGGCCTTGGTGGAAGTGGCTGTGCAGTTCTGAGAGGGCCCCAGCTCTGCAGTACTGAGACACACCCGCATCCCTGAGAGAGACCCACAGGTGCTGTGGAAAGTGTCGGTCATGGTAGAAGCAGTGCTGCTCAGACCTCAGCGTGCAAGTGTGACCATCCTGGAATCCCGTCGAGTGCAGATTCTGGCTCAGTAGGTCCATATTTCTCACCGGCTCTCAGGGGAGGCTGATATTGCTGGTCTGTGGACCATATTTTGAGAAGCAAAAGGAGGCTGAGACAGGAGGGTTATAAGTTGGAGCCTAGGTTAGGCACCTCAGCAAGAACTTCTCTCAAATTGAAAAAAGAAAAAAATTAAAAAGGGCAAGGTATGTAGCTCAATGCAAGAGCCCTAAGTTCAATCCCCAGGACCCTGTCACCCCTGGGCCCTTGTGTGTGTGCGCACACACACACACACACACAAACACACACACCACAAGACATACTGGAGCCGGAGTTACAAATCCTCAGTCTGTCCATAGTTTTTCTTTGTGAGCCTCAGTTTCCTCTTCTGCAAAATAAAACAGTTTTAAGTACTCACTGTCCCAAAGGAAGCGGTGAACCTCTTAGGAGATGACATATCTGAAAGCTTTCTACACTGCATCAACCTCCTCAGACACGTTTGTTAGGATTGTCTGGCTTTGCCTCAAAGCAAGCCTGCTGACCGGGCAGGCAGAGCTGATAGAGCGATAGCAGCTCATAGCCTCACAATCCTTCCGGGGCTCACTCATGCGCCAGGTTCCCAGGAAGCTGCTATTTGCAGAGCCAGATACTGCGTGTCTCCCTCACTCACTGATTGCTAGTCTGAGTGTGTCCCGGCCCTGACCCGAGGAGGCCACAAGGCTCCCAGCTGTGCGGGGCACCTCGAATGCCTCCCTCCCCCTTAAACTGTGTCCTTTGCCTGCAGCTCACCACACACTCAGGGCTAACTGGGCAGAACCCAGCACTGGGCACTTTGCCTCTCTGTTCCTCTCCGTGGGCAGCCGGTTCCCTCATGCCCTCATCCCTCATGTCCTCTGTGCTCGGCCCTCTCAACCGCCCCCATCCAGTCCTTTGTCAAAACACAGTTGACGTTTGAATACATGCTGAGTTAACAATGACTGATAAGGCTTACGCCTGACCTTTCTCAGGAACAAAGTTAAGATGAGGGTGAGCTGGCCTTGATCAGGCAGGTGGAATCATTTCTGAAATCCCCAGGATTGGAGGTTGGGCACTGAGTGTCTGTGTTCTGGGGAGGGCCAGAGTTATACAGCTCATAGGCAGGAGATGGGGTTTGCCACGTGCATGCAGTCAGGGGTCTGCCGAGAGGAAGTGGGGTCCAGTCGCAGCCAGGTTGTGAAGGAGTTCACTCCCGGTGTGTGATCCTGACATATCCTCTGCTCAAAGGGGCTGTCTTAGGACCTGGCCAGGAAGGTCCCCAGGGAGGCACAAGGACCCAGGGAGAGGTGGAAGTGATTTGAAGGGTGAGATGAAAGGGATACTGTTCACTATCCCAACTTTCACCAAGCTGGCAGCCACTGCAGCTCAATGGAGTCTCTCCTCAGGGTGGATCATTTCTCTGGAAAACTGTCCAACTGGTAGGAAATGACAGCAGGGACCAAAGTTTATGGGTAACAAAAGGGTTCTCAGAAAGCATATCTTTTGTTCCAACTGTCCCATTAAAAATGTATGTTCCTGTACTCTCATAAATTGGAAAATTCAGAAGAAATGGATAGATTCTTAGATACATATGAATTCCTAAACTGAACCAAAGAGATTTAATACTTGTGCTGCTGAAGTGAGTACTGAAGCAGTTAAAAGAATAAACCCTGAATAATCCAATATCGGGCCATAAAATTGGAGTAAAAATAAGATACACCAAGGAAGCTCAGATCCCAATGGATTCACTGCTAAATTATACAAAAACTTCAGGGAAATAACAGGACAAGGAAGTGCATGCCTATAACACCAGTACTTGGGAGGCTGAGGCAGGAGGATTGCCAGGAGTTTGGGCTAGGCGTTCAAGGCTGGCCCAAGCGACATAGTGAGACTCTATCTCAAAACAACCAAAAACAAAAAAGACCCCAGAATAGCAGCTGCAACAAAAAACTCAGTCAACCAACCAAACAAACAGATAAAAAAAACCTTCAGGAAGGATTAATGTTAATACTTGTCAAACTCTTTACAGAAATTGAAAGGGAAGGAGTACATCCAAAGTCTTCCTGAAAGCTAGCATCACCTTGATTCCAAAACCAGACAAGGATCCAATCAAACAAGGGAACTAAAGCCCCATCTCCTTAATGAATAGAGACACAGAAGTCTTCAACGAGACGCTGGCAAAGAGAATGCAACAAATCATCAAAGAATATATATCATGACCAAAGAGGCTTCATCTCAGGGATGTCAAGATGATTCAGGATACACAAATCAATGAACATAGTAGAGCGCATGAACAGAAGCAAGGACAAAAATCGCATGATCATTTCTATTCAGAAAAAAAAAAAAGGCTTTGATAAAATCCAACATTCGCCGATAATAAAAAACCTACCATCAACATCATGTTAGATAGGACAGGGAAACTCAAAAACTGAGGAACAAGATGAGACAAGGGGTCCCACTCTCATCCTTCTGCTCACACAGTCCTTGAAACATTAGCCCTAGCAATCCGCAAGAGAAAGAAATAAAAGGAGAACACACAGGAAGGGAAGAAATTGAAGTACTGTTTCCAGATATCATGATCTTCTGCCCCCTCATCCCACCAAAGGTTCCTAGATTAATAAACAAAATCAGTAGTATAGGAGGATCCAAAGTGAATACACAAAAATCAAATTCTATACACTAATAATGATCCCACTGAGGAAAAAAATGACATAATAACAGCAAGAAAAATTAAACAGCTAGGAATTAACCTAATCAAGTATGTGAAAACCCTCTCTGATGAGCACTCTAGCACAGTAAAATATAGTAAAGCTACAGAGAATGGAAATAAGTCCCCTGCTCCTAAACAGGCAGAGCCAATACAGACAAAATAACCATGCTTCCAAAACTGCTGTATAAATCAATTTAATTCCAATTAAATTACCAACAGAATTCTTTACACAACCACACAAAACAACCTTAAAAAAATCATACGAAACCAGAAGAGATCTAGAAAGCAAACTTGGCTAATAAGAGCAAAGCAGGAGGCATCACAGTCCCAGATTTCAAGTTATATTACACAGCTACAGTGATAAAAATGGAATGGTCCTTCACAAAAACACACATACGGGTCAGTGGAACAGAGCAGAGGATGCAGAAACTAGCCGAGGTGTTCTGTGATCTGATCCTTGACAAAGAGGTTGAAAGCATACACTGGAGGAAGGCTGGCCTCTTTAATAAAGGTGAGGGGAAGGCTGGCTATTCACATAAGAAGGACTGAATCTGGACCCATATACCTCACCATCTACTAAAAGTAAAAAAGAATCAAAGATCTAAATATTAAAAACAGAGGGCCAGGGACTAGGCTCAGTGGTTCCAGCACCTGTCTTGAAAGCACAAGGACCAGGGTTCAATCCCTGGTAACCACATACAATACTGGGCATGGAGACCCACGCCCAGCAGCAACCAGTACCACATACCACAGTGCCGGGCATGGTGGCTCACACCTGTAATCCCAGCACTCGGGAGGCAGAGGCAACAGGATTGCTGTGATGTGAGTTTGAGGCTGAGCTCAGGGCCAGCCTGAACTACAAAGTGAGACCCTGTATCAAAAAATAAATAAATAACTAAAAACAGAAACACTTAATCTGCTGGAAGATAACATAGATAAAATTCTTGAAGACATAAATTTAGGCCAGGACTTTCTGACCAGAACCCCAGTACTACAAGAAATAGCATGTAGAACAAACAAATAGGATTATATCAAATTATACAGCTTCTGCACAGCGAAGAAAACAACAGAGCAAAGAGATAACCTATAGAATGGGGAAAAATTGACAGCTATTCCTGAAACAGGACTAATATGTAGCATATATAAAGAACTCAAAAAAATTAGATCCCCCCCAGTAAAAGACTCAGTGAAAAATAGGCAACTGAAAGGAATGGACACGTCTCAGAAGTACACATGGTTAATAAGTACTTGAAAAATGCTTGATATCTCTGGCCATTAAAGAAATGCAAATTAAAGCAACACTGATATTCCTTCTTACTCCAGAAAAATTGGCAATCATCAAGACATAAAATAATAACAAGTGCTGGCAAAGCTGTGAGGGAAAAAGAAATACTTCTTTTTTGAGACGGAGTCTCGCTTTGTAGTTCAGGCTGGCCCTGAGCTCAGCCTCAAACTCACATCACAGCAATCCTCCTGCCTCTGCCTCCCGAGTGCTGGGATTATAGGCGTGAGCCACCACGCCTGGCACTGTTGTATGTGATACTGGTTGCTGCTGGGTGTGAGTCTCCACACCCAGTATTGTATATGGTTACCAGGGATCGAACCCCAGCCCTTGTGCTTGCAAGACAGGCATTGGAACCAATGAGCTAAATCCCCGGCCCAAGGAATACTTCTTCATTTTTGTTGGGAATGTAAAGCAATACAACATTACAGAAATCAATATGGAGATTCCTCAAAAAGTAAAACGAGAAATTTCATTTTACCCAGATAGCCCATTTCTAGGTATCTTTCTGAAAAAGTTAAAAAATATCATATTATGGTAATATGTGCATACTCATGTTTATAGGAGCACAATTAATAATAACTAAATCTTGGAAGTGGCATACACGTCTAACAGATGATGAATAAATAAACTGTTGGTATTTGTACAGAATAGAGTACTACTCTGCCATTGATAAAGAGAAACTTGAGTCATATGTAGTAAAAATGAATGTACCTTGAGACCATAACATTGTATGAAATAAAACAGCCACATAAACTTAAGCACTGCATAGTTTCTCTTATATGAGAAGCCCAAAACATAAAGATAAAATATATAAACATAAATAAAGAAAAAATATAAATAAAGATAAAATAAAATATAGATAATAGGAAACAGGGAGATGGATCTTTTGCAAATAGGAAGGGGACCAAGAGGTAGAAGGAGAGAAGAAATGGGAAAAGAAGAATTAAGATGTGCTATGTATAAGTACCAACGTCTCATGATGAACATAATCATTATGTACTGCAGATATGTGCTAATAAGAATAAAAACGAGCAAAAAATTGAAATAAAAATGTATAAATCAGTGACTAACAATGACACACTGAATATTTCTATGCAGTGTCTTGGGCCGATCATCCTACTTTTCGGTACTTGAGGATACAGCACAAGGCCGGCCCCTGTCCATCTGCCTCGGCCAACCCTATGAGGTCCTCATGTGTTGATCCCAGGGTGGCCCTGTCGCCCTCTCCTCTGGAACACGAATGGGGAACCTCCTGGTAACTTCTTCCTTTACTCCTCTCCAACTCCAAGCCTGGCAGCACCAATAGGTCACGACTGGCCTAGGCAAGGACAGTTTGCGTGGCTCCGGGAGCGGGCAGCAGAGCGCTGGCTGGGGCGGCAGCGCACAGCGCAGGGCAGCCTGTCTGCCTTCTCCGGTGCTTCAGTGCGCTGAGTCCCAGGTTGTCTCCTAGCAGCTCCTCACACAAACCATATCTTTCCGCAGGCTCTGCGTCAGCATCACCCAGTACCCCTGGCTTTCTGGAGCACAATGGAGACAGAGAGGCTCTCTGCCTGCCTCGACCTCTCTCAGGTGGGGATGACGGAGAGTCGTTGGGAGCGGAGGGTGCACCAAGGTCTCCGGGGGCACCCATGCAGCAGCGCAGGGCAGGTAGGCAAACAGCTCTGGGAGAAAGTCGGCAGCACTGTGTGGGTGGGTCCCTTCCTCTGAGCAGCCGGCAGTTAGGATAATTGTCCCGATTACTGATTACCACATGGCAGGTGAGCTGTGTAATTGCACTAGGGTGGGGTGGGGGCAGAGCTGAACCCAACAAAGCGAGTTTAGGGAATGGAAAGCTGGCTTCTGGATGGGACGCTTTCCTGCACCTGGTGCCTCCTGGAGGAATAATTTGCTCAGGGTGCACAAGCTTACATGTGGGGGTGGGGCTTGAGGTTAGGGTGAGGACGGAACTCCTGCCGCGGTAGAGACGCCTGACTCCGAGTCACTCGGAGTGGTGGGTTTCTTTCACATGGACACAAATAAACTCCAAGTCATCCTTGGCGCTAGCTATCAAACTAGAGGGCCTGATGACAGCTACCCACCCCCACCGAGGACCCAACCCCGCTTACCCTTTGCGACTGCACGGATGAGTACAAAGTCATACTGAGGGCTTCATACCAGGCTTGTAGGTTCCAGGAGTCCCTGGGAAGCTGTGCAGGACTGGTGGGCCTGGCCATGCTGGCACGGCCTTGGGTTCAGTTTTCTTCTCCCCAGCGGTCATATAGACCTGCACCTCCCACCCCATCTTGGACTGGTCTTCCTGTGTTTGGGGACCAGCACAGTGGACCTAATTGTGCAGTTCTGGGGTCAGACCTCAGTTGTGTGAAGGCGAGAGTTTCTTTGAGTGTGCAGGGGAATTTAGGACACGGGGTAAACAGGGTAGAGTTCTCCCTGAGGAGAACTGTCCTGGCCAGCACTCGAGGCTGAGGAGAGCCCCGTGTCTGGGCCCGGCCACACAATACCATCTGGAAGGAGAGGAGACCACACTTCAGCCAGAGCATATGGCTGGGCCTTCAGTCTATCTAGCAATGGCTGAGCTGATTCCTAATGTTCCACAGGGCCAAAGACTGTCACCCCAGGGAACTGTGGCTGTGGGTTAAAGCAGAAATGAGAAACAATACTTAACTTTTTTGAGCCAAAACCCTGAGAGGAGGCTAGAAGTTGTCGTGCTGGAACAGAAAGGCTTGTGGGACTTATAGGAATATTTGGACCAGTCCAGAGCTCCATTTGTCCCAAAAGGCTAACTATAGCTCTTCCCCCAAATCAATGTTTTGTTGTTCCAGAGATTTCCTAGGATCCTTCTAAGACAAAGGAGGATATTTTGGGAAAAGAATGTCCTTACTTAAAGCTGAAAAAAACTAGCATGATTCCTGCTGTCCTAGGAAATTTATCAGTCTCCTATAATTTTCTTCACCCAAAAGATAACAAGATGTGCTCTACAGAAGGGCTCAACCACATCCTCCCCCTGAGTGGTATCTTTGCTACCCCTCTCCCTCCAAACCCAGCCTCAGAGACCTGGCAGAAGCAGTCACTCAGCCCACAGTTCCAGGCCTGGTTTCCCACCGCTCCGAGTGTGTGGACCCCAAAGGTCAGGCTTCAGTCTCTGGGAAGCCCCTAATGTCGCTGGGCTAGAAGCTCCCACAATGATATACGATACCCCCAAGTTTATTCTCCATTTCCTGTCATGGGAAGAGACTGTACTCACAGTGGGTCCCTGAACTGGAGCCAGGACGTGAGCTTTGCTGTCACAGGAGATTTTCCTGTTTACATTGTCCCTTCGTTGGTCCCCACCAACAAGGGGACAGCCATGGTGAAGGTCCCAGGATTCACTTGGTTTTGGTCGTGTACACGCATGGCACAGGTCACACGAGGTCCACATCACGGCAAGGTGAATGAGCCCTTGGTTCCCCTACATGCTAGTCATTCTCTGTGTTCCTTCCTTGCTCATTTCCAGACCCACTCTCACCTCTGGCCTTGCCCTGGTCCCCAGCAGACCCCGACTCGTCTCCCTGGGCTGCCTCACTGACCAGGTCCAGCAGAGGCGGCACTACTTCCTGTGAAGCATGCTGCTCCTCTGGCTGTCCCGGGCTCTGGTATTATTTTTTCCCCTGTCCCTGCCACCCAGTCAAAGTGAGAATTGCCTTCCTGCCCATCCCATCCACCATTTTCATTCCAGTATCTTTATCCACACTGCTGACCAGTTCTGATCTTTCTGTAAAGTCTCTTCATTTGAACACTATGGTGCAAATTCTATTTCCTTTAAGTCCATGACTGATTCATCTCACCTTCTTCCTTTCCCAGGTAGCATTTCTACGACCAATAGGATTCTCAGGCGGGTGCTCAGAGTTTTGCTGCCATACTGCCTCAATGAGGCACACCCCAGGCTCAGGTCCACGCTCTGTCCCATTTGGAGAATCTTTTTTTTTTTTGAGACAGGGTCTCGCTTTGTAGTTCAGGCTGCTCCTGAGCTCAGCCTCAAACTCACATCACAGGAATCCTCCTGCCTCTGCCTCCTGAGTGCTGGGATTATAGGCGTGAGCCACCACACTCGGCACTGTGGTGTGTGGTACTGACTGCTGATGGGTGAGTTACCATGCC
>PVIR01042367.1:0-12275 GCA_004026965.1 Petromus typicus | reverse complement strand
GATATATATTACAGATTTTACTCTTTATGCTCCTCTGGGATACAGTGTAGTGTCAGAAAAGTAAAAGTAGGGGCCAGGGATTTAGCTTAGTGGTTCTAGCACCTCTCTTGCAAGTGCAAGGGCCCAGGTTTGATCCCCAGTAACCACGTACCATACTGGGTGTGGAGACTCATTCCCAGCAGCAATCAGTACCACATACCACAGTGCCAGGTGTGGTGGCTCACGCCTGTAATCCCAGCACTAGGGAGGCAGAGGCAGGAGGATTGCTGTGATGTGAGTTTGAGGCTGATCTCAGGGCCAGCCTGAACCACAAAGCAAGGCCCTGTCTAAAAAAAAAAAAAAAGTAAAAGTAATCAGAAATCACATGGAGTTTGTGCAACACAAGCTCTTGGTCAGACACACATTTCAGCATATTCCATAAAAAAAAAAACAACAAAAAAAAACTCAATTCTACTAGCCCTATTATATGGTACTCATATTCTTCCCAACTCACAGAAAAGAGAATAGAGTCATAAAGAAATAAAATAACTTGTCCTAAGTCACACATGACTGCCAGACCCAAAAGTCACCAAAAGCCTATTTCCTGAGCTGGTGCATTGTCTTATTGTGTAGCGAACAGTGCATCCTGAGGAGCATACTTTAGTGTCATGGTCGTCCCCAGAAGCTTTCATAGGTCCCAGGATTGGGAGTGAGCATGAGAATAAGGGGTAGGGCACGATTCTGTGTTCTAAAAATTGAGGGGAGAAACTCTATCTGCCTAGATGATTCACAGTGTCCATTAGTATATTCAAAGTCTTGATATGTCTTAGAGAAAAGAATCATGTTAAACTTTGTTGAAGCCAGCATTTTCTAAGTGTGTTTGATGACAAAAGATCTTCCTTTTAATTTTCACTTTTTCAGTGATGAGGATAGAACTCAGAGCCTTCTTGGACTGGGATGAAGCTCACTAATAGAACACTTCCTAGCATATCAGAGGCGCTCGGTTCAGTCCCCAGTACCACACTAAAGAAAGAACTCAGACCCTTGCACATGCTCAGTACATGCTCTCCTACTGCTCCACACCTCCAGTCCTCATAACAGAATCTTTTTAGGTGACAATTTTACATATAAGTTCAGAGTCAGAGGAATGGAAGTTTCAACCCAGTCTCTAGTCCATATTAAGTGATCTCTCTAAACCTTACCTTTCTCACATGTGAAATGAAGCTAATTATATAAACTGTATAGAGTTATAGAATGATTCATTAAATAAGGCGCAAAAACCAGCACAATGCCTAGTGTACAACAGAATCTCATTCAGTGGCATTTCATCCCCTCTCCTAAAAATAAAATGAATCCATTTGTTTCCCTTTATATTCCCAGTAATTGTCAGCAGTACTTTGTTGGTACCTCATAAGCATTTACTGAATTAAATAGTATTATTATCTGGGCAGAACTCAGTTACTATAGAACATTTAAAAATCTTATATATTTAATTATTTCATCATCAGATACTACTTAAAGTCAAATAGTAGTTTTAACCAATTTCCAGCTGTAAATTTTTCCTAGTTGCAGTGAGTTTATATCCCTTAGCCTAATGATAAAGTCTCCTTTATACAAACAAACTGGAGAGTGTAGCTATGTAACTGAGGTGTTTCCACCTGTACACTGGGTTGGCCATACCGTGGAGTAAAGGAGGACCCTTTCCTCTCCTTTCCTTTGCTTTCCTTCTTTTTTAGTTTTTTGAGACAGGGTCTCACTTTGTAGTTTAGACTAGTCATGAACTCATCCTTGAACTCAGCAATCTTCCTGCCTCTGCCTCCTGAGTGCTGGGATTACAGGTGTGAGCCACCTCGCCTGGCACTTTGGTTTGTGGTACTGATTGCTGGTGGGCATGATTCACTACGCCTGGCAGTGTATGTGGTTGCCTGGGATCTAACTAGGGACCTTGTGCTTGCAAGGCAGGCACCTGACCCATTGAGCTAAATCCCTGGCCTGGATTCAGAAGTCTTATTGAGTCCTGGTTCCTTCACACATGAGCTGTGTGAAATTGAGTTTAATCTCTCTTCACTTGTTTCTCATTTATAAAATATGAGTAACAATGTTATTTTGTGTATTGGTTGCTGTAAGGATTAAATGAGGAGAAAGAAATGGTGTATAAGTAAAGTATAAGTAAAAAAGTGTATAAGTATGAGGATGTATGAGTATGAGAATGTATTCATAGCTACACATGTATAATGTGCTGAGGATAGTACTTGGTACATAGCATGTACTCTGTGATTATTATGTCTATTATAGTTGTATGACATTTTCAAGAGCAAACTCTTTATTAGTTAAATCCCCTACACATTTAGCCACCTTGTAGTAGCTACGCTTGATCTCTTCGTATGTGATTTTGCTCACATAGCAGATTGATAAAGGAAAGGAAGAAGTGGAGGACAAGCTAGGTCTGTGATTGAAAAAGACAAAAACCCACATAATAGGGGACAACAAAGCTTGAAAATTGATAAAAAGAGAAAATTGAGTCTGACAGAAAGTCTGAAATGCCACTCATTTTAATATCTTTAAAAGAAATGCTTGAGTGTTCTCTATTGACGTTGGTCTCCTGCAATAAAGTTTTGTGATATATTGTGGGGTTTTTTAATTATTATTATCTCAATACTCACTTAAAGAGACTTATATAATTACCTAGTAAGTACTTCTTGGGAATTCCTTTCACTCTGTGAATGCCTCTTCACGCAGATTTTCTGTGACTCCAGAGGAAGCCTCCCTCCTAAGAATGAGGTGTTTTGTTTGTTTTTGTTATAGTACATAAAGAAGAACCATTTAGGAAGCCTTGGAATTATAACCTGAAAGGGCCTTCAAGATCATACTTCTAAAGGTCAATGACGAGGGCAATAATTTCAAGTGTCACTTCGCCCTCCAATGAGCTTTTATTGTGATGGATGATGACATAATCCATTGACATGATAAGGTACCTGTTATGTTACCCGAAGCAGTTGACTGAAATAATAGTTTTTCTTTTTTTTATGATCATAGTAGCAAGTCTTTCATGTATAATTGGTTTCATAGGGTAGATGAATATAACTTGAATTTGTTGGTACTGAGAAAACCACACCTAAAAATATAGTTGCTTTGAAATGCTGGGCACTGTGGATTAAAGGAAATTAGGAGGCCTTAGAAGTTTACTTAAAATTAAAGTCTCTCTGGCCTGTTTCTCCTCTCTCACCTTATCACCAGGGATTCTTTCTGAAATTCCCTCATCGGTCTGAATGAGAAAACTTCTTCAAAAAGAATTGTCTTAAATTCCCTCTGTAGAAATTTCATCAAGTAACCAGGAAAGATTAACCAGAAGAGAACAAAGGAGACTAAAAGTTGACACCACTCCCAGACAGACCTGTTTACCAGTTCTGAGGACAGCTCCAAAAAATTCCCTTGGAGATTATCTGCCTTTGTTGGTGATAAATTTCCACCCCCTCCCCACCTCCTAATAACCTGTGTCTGTTCCTGGCCCACAGTTTAGAACTTTGTTCCAGCTGTTTTCTGTTCTTTGGCATCATCCATACCAATCCTAAAAATCATTTTCAACTCTGTGAAATTGCCTACTCACTCACCTTCCATTTGGAGGTGATTTAAGCCTTAACCATTTGACCCCTTGAGTTGCACATTTTGCAAGCTTATGCACATTAATAAATTGGTATGCTTCTTTTCCTATTCTGTCAATTGTCAGTTCATTTCAATGAAACTTCTGATGGTACAGAGATATTTTCCCTACATGCCTATTTGTTTTGTTTTGTTTTTTTCCGGTACTGGAAATCAAACTCAGGACCTTATGCTTGCTCAGCAGGCACAGTGCCACTGAGCTACAGGCCCAGTCCTACCTCTACATTTTTCCATCAAAATGAAATTTATAGGAGATGATTAATTGCATTCATATAGGAAAATAAATGAGCATGTGGAATTTCCATTGTGAAAATTATGACAGATCTCTGGGGTACACATGCTTGTGTTTGTGTGTGTATTTAGTTTTATCAGAGGTTTGATATGTACATTAACTGATAAAAATGCCTTATTTCAAATAAGGCGAAGCCCTATCATGTCTTTATTTATTGTGATATGTGTCGGATTGTAGCCTATGCTTTACATCAGAGCAACACACCAGAGGTGTCTTATATAACATACCAACTAGTCCTACAAGCCAGTCCTGTCTTACAAGAACAGCAATGCAAGGGGTACATTTTCACATTGAAATGCCTCCCTTTGATATTCCCACCTTCCCAGCAAGTATTTGACTTTTAGAGAAATTAAGTATTTTCTTGCAGGGTGCCATGCATTTTGGCCACATTTCTGCCTGTAACTCCCACTGACTACCAGGCACCCGGAGGTGAAGAGAAAGGCTTCCCAGCAGCAATAGCAGCAACAGCAGTAAAATCTGGAATAAGGTGACAAAAAGATCAAGGCATAAAGTAACCTGTGCAAAAAAAAAAAAAAAAAAAAGCACTTTATCTCCATTTATTTCCATTTACAAAAACTTCCTTGGAAGCAATCAATCTTAGTGAAGCAGTATTTTAAAAGTAGAATTTAAAAGTGAAAATCGAGGTTGAGGTGAAGGAATTAATAAAAGCGTAGTTTATATGTATTCAGAAGATCCACCAGTACTTTAAAACAATCTGTGTTTAACATGCCAAATTATCTGTCATTAAAATGCTAATGAATGGTAAACAGCTGCTAAGTTTTTTATGCTAATGAATGGTGGCAGCTAAGTAGTTCTCAAGCCTTGTCTTTATTAGCATAGAGATTTGATTGGGTAAGGAAGATCATTGTGCATTCTGACCTTTGTTGATAGAGCAATCTGTTTGTCAAGCTCCCTGTTGCCTTTTATTTGCTTTTGTTAGTACAAAGTGAGTCTTGCCAGGCCCTTGGGGCCATGTATTACACAGTGTTATCAGAGCCGCCATTGTGGGCTTAGAGAAAGAACTTTGCTTTCCTTTGGGAGACCTACAGTGGCAAAACAATTACAAATTTGTTCAACAGGCAGCTTACATAGGAAGATTCTGTATAACTTACTCTTTGTAATTTAGGCTTTTAATGATTATAGTAATAATAAATTATAAAAGGCCACCAATCTGACACAAGAAATATCTCATTTTCAATTCAGCTAAGATTTTACAATACAGCTTTTGAAATAAATGTTTTAATAAGAACTTCTGCAACCTTTGATATATCCCTACCATATGTCATCTTGGACATTACTCATGGATGTGACATTACCTAATCAGAAGAGGAACGTGTAATTAAGTTCAGGAGGGTCTTGTGAATAACAGGCTGAGTCAAAGTATTTACTTGAGCAGCTGGGAAAAAACATTTAGTGTACGATCTATACTTTTGGCTGATGCTCTGCTAAGTACAACTCCATATTTCCTAATGGATGGGGCTGACCTAAAGAAGTGCTACTACAGATAAATGCTTCAGGCAACTGTCTCTTGCTTCCTGTTTAGATCAATGTAAATGAGGTACCACAGTCCATTAAACACTATCGCCAATAATCTTCTAGAGTGATTTGAAATATGATGCAGTTTATTAAGGAAATTCATTACCAAAGAAGTCAGTTAAATGGGAATTTTAATGATTTGAGGACACTGTAAGATGTTGGTAGAAACTTTAATAGTTGCAGCATTTTCTCATACTGTTCTTTTCTCCTTGAAGTCAGTAGGGGATTTTAGGCATATAGTTATCGTATGATTCAATATAGAGAGACCACAATAAATTGGAATCCTTGTAAACTGTTGGTGGAAATGTAGAAAGGCTCAGCCTTTTTCAAAAACATTCTGACAATTTCTCTATAGGTTTAGCAATATTATTACCACATGACCTAATAAATATCAAAATTACACTCCTAGATACATATCTGAAAGAATCAAAAACATAAGCCTACACATGATTTTGTTAATGAACGTTCAAGGTAATGTCCATAGGAACATTATTCATAATAGCCAAAAATGGAAACAAATTCAAGTGTCCATCAACTGATAAAAGAATAAGCAAAACATAGGGGAGCAGTACAATAGACCATTATTCAGCCTTGAAAAGACATAAATAATATGTTCTATTCTGATACATTCTATGTAAATAAATTTTGAAAATATTGTATCAAGTGAAAGAAACCAGTAACCAAAAAACCACCTAATGTATGATTTTATTTATTCTAAATGAAATATCTAGGGTAGAAAAATCTAGGGAGACAGAAAATAGGTTTGTGGTTGCCAGAAAGTAGAAATGGTGGGAGGAAATGGGGAATGACTGCTGATGGGGACAGGATTTCTTTAGAGGGCATGAAAATGTTCTGAAACCAATTATGGTAATGGTTGCACAGCTGTGAATAGTATCAAAATCTTACATATGAATTATGTCTCAATAAAGCTGTCACACTTAAACAAACAAACAAACAAACCCCAACAAAACAAAACAAAAAAACAACTGTGCAAACCCTGTCTCCCAGAGTGCCACCAACACTCAAGAGTTACCTATCCTCACTCACATAAAAGCTATAGGCTCAAGAAAGTTTTTTACTGGAGTAGAGCGACTTTTAAATCCCCTACTCATGTGCTAACAGGGATACCTAAGGAAGTGACAGCTAATATAACTGCCTAACAGAGTTGTTTCTTAAACAAGGCAAAACTCACGAGAAATAAAAGTGAAAGACAAAAGTGTGTATTCCAGGTCCAAATACTTCCTACCTGTTCCCCATACCAAGTCCACAGCCAGGCAATTTTATTCAACCCTTCCTAGATTCTCTAGCTAACCAATGTCTAGACTCTTTCCCTCAAAATAAGGGCAACTTTCTGCTACTTTTTAAAGAAAGCAAAATGAGTCATAACTTGTGTGATAGCAGACAGTAACTCTAAGAGTCCAGGTTCTCTTCCCCTTGTAAAAGCCCTATAATTATCTCTGAAGTACATAAACCCACTTACTGGCCACTTAGTCTGAATAGGAAAGAACTTCTAGTTTAGGACACTCTTCTCTTTTCCCTGTATATTTCGGCAACATAGGCCAGTCTCCTCATGCCCCACCTGCTGGTGGAATCCATGTACTGTGTGTGAGTCACTCTAAGGTTGAGCAGCCTTTGGCTCTACCCACCAGGAAGCGTTCTGCCTCACTGTCTCAGGCAATGAGGAAGAAGATCCTTTTGCCCTGTGTTTACTGGTCCTGTGCCCCTTGCCTCCTTCCGGTGTGGATATGACTGACTCGCTGGTTGCAGCTCAGCCGTCTTGCTTTTGCACTGTAGGTTGGGAAGGAAGATGAATGTGAGCAAGAGACTGAATTCACTCTTTTTTTGTTCTTGGCAGGCAGCACATGTCACACTACTACCCTCCCTGCTCTTGTTCGCACGCCTACCCTGATGATGCAACCTTCACTGGATATCAAACCATTTATGTCTTTTCCAGTGGACAGTAGTTCTGCTGTTGGGCTCTTTCCAAATTTCAACACAGTGAGTAAATGCTTTTTAGATTTTATTTGTGTCCTCTTGAATCTTTCTTTTTCTACATTTGCAAATAGGCTGTAGGTGTAGCCTGTTCCCAGAGTATGTAACATGAAGCCATCTATTGGGTATATTGTTCAACTGTGCTTTGCAATGTGATGCCTTATCTGTGAGAATTAGTTCCCACAATAGTGTGTTTGTTTTACAAATATGTTCACAGATGACTTATTACCTGTTTCATTGTGCAGTTTTGACAGACTTCTCAGTGGCTTCTGAACTTATATTATTTCTCAGATGCTGTTCATACCTGCTGACGAACACAATTGAGAGATCTCAAGCCACATTGATTTTTTTTCCCCCTGCTTCTAAAATGAAAAAAAAAAAAAAAGACTGTAGGTTTTACCTTGCTGGGTGCCTTTTTATTTGGGAAATATTTTAAATAACATCTGACTTTTACATGGACAATTTTTATTTGGGCTTTTGTGGACTCTGTGAATCTGAATCTTAACCCCCCCAACCATTCATTTTAAATCTAGAGAGTAGTTATATTATTTATTTGCATGAAACTCAGACATTGCTCTTAAGACATACGATAAATATTGGTGAATTCCCCATAATCATCACTGTGCTTCATTCAAGTAAGTCAACTTTCTTTTATTTGAATGAAAGACATTCTGTAGGAGTGCCAAATGGAGCATGACGTCTTCCAAAAATAGAATCCACATAAAATCAATCTACAGCCAGATTCTGGGAGGCCAAACAGTTCAAGTGATTGCATGAATTATGTCTGTTCAACTGGAAAGTGTAGTCGGTTGGGGCGTGATGGTCCACATGAATGAGACAGCATTATAAATGCTGCCATAATCAAAAGAAAGAACTGTGTTATCAACACCACCAGGCAGTGCACATCTGACATACTGCCAAATGTTGCCTTTTGCAAACTTATCTCCTCTATGAAGTGAAAACAGCAAGAGGATTTTTCCTTCAAGGGCTGAAAATAAAATCTGCTGACAGGCCTTGGTGTTGTGAGGTAATGAAGGGGTAGCAGATCAGCCAACTTTTTAAAGAGAGTTAGTTTTGACTGAGGGAGTAAACCGTTGAATGTTTCGTCATCTTTGGGCTTTCAGAGACCAGTCAGGCGGTTTTCTTAAAAGAGGCTCAGAAAGGTGTGTGTGCCATGTCTAGTCCAGCAGAGGAGTGCGGTGAGTTAGATCATGCCTGCCTGGGCTCGTTATTCCGGCAGGAGCGGGAGTGACGTTCCCGAAGCGCTTCCTCCGCGGTTTCAGAGAGCTTGAACTCAAGCGCGCCCACTGTCTCCTCTGTCAAAACGTCGGTCCCACGTGCCGCGCCACACACCATGGAGTTCAGCGGGGCTTCTGAGTATGCTGGCGACGTGCTCAGATTGTGATTAATGTGTATTTGCAAGACAGCCTTTGCGGACACTGCTCAACCCAGGGCCGCAAGGAAGCAGCAGGAATGAGACGCAGGGGCAGACACGGCTCCTTCTGTGGGTTACCGCCCTGTGCTGTTGTTTCTTTAGTGCAAGCAAGACGTGCACGTTTATTTCAAAGATTCCAATACACCGTTAGCATTCAAGATAAAATGAAAATGTCATCAGTGTCTGCCCTAAATAGATTCCTGTTCCCTTCCTTTAGAGGAAGGTGCTACCAGCACCCCGCCTCTGTCCACCCTTTTGGCCAATTCTAAAGTATATTGCATATTTACCTAAGGGGTAACTGAAACCTGCTATCCTGTCACATTTTTGTTTATCAAAATGCTTTCATATCTCTGTTTTAAGGGCTATAAAACAAAAAAAAAGGAGAAATCCTTTCTTAAATATTTTTATAAATCAATAATTTCTTTAGTAAAAAAAATGCAGCTTCATAAAGACTTAGTAATGTTGTATGAGTTACAGATGCACCGGTGTGCTTTCTTGCTTGTTTACTGTGCATAACAATATCACGATATACATTATTCAAGAAAACCCGAAGAACAGTTCTGTTAACAAGAGTTCATTATTTTTCCTTTTTAGAGGAAAATAAATTTTTCATTTTCAAGTAAAGATACGATGTAGTGACAGAGAAAAGTATTGCAAAGGACTGCATGACACTTCAGTCTTTATTTATTAAGGCATTTATTAAGCACAGAGTTCTTCTGGTAGTGTATTAAAAATTAAGTCAACTCAAGTGAAGAAATTAACTTATTAATTGGATTACCTATGATTTTTCACTTTGAATTGCAATTTAAATTACTGTGATGATTTTACTTTTTAAAAATATTTATTTTTTTTCAATTTTTATCACTATGTGTTTTTGCTGTACGTATTGACTACATTTCTTGTGAGGACTTGGTCTGTGTACATAACATATCTTAATTTTTTTTGTCATCTCCTCCCCTCCTCTCTCCAACTCTAGCTAGTTTCCTTTCCAACGTCTATCTCTCTATTTCCTATTATTTATCTTTTATTGCTTTTTACTTATGTTTTGAGTTTCTCATATAAGAGAACCATGCAATATGCAAATTTGTTTACTTTTGATCCCTTTCCTGATAGGTTTCTCCATGCCAGTAGCCAACCCACTCAGTAGATTTCCTAGGGAAATTTTAGGAAAGTCATTGTCTACATTTTTCTAGTATTATTACTATGAATAATGACATCAGATTACCTTATACTGGTGATGATTTATTTCCTTCACAGGACTCAGACCTCAAATATTTTTAGAAACAATTGTTACTAATATTGTCCAGAGGAAGAAAAAGTAAAAAGAGAAAGAAGACTAAAATTAAAATCTTCTACCTTTCAAAGTCATGTTCTGGCTTTTTCTTGGCTCTTTTGGCCCATATCACCTCCCACTTCATTCACTGTGCACAAAGCGCAATCAAAAATTTTTTGTTCTCTCTTATGAAAGTATGGGAGACAATTTTCTGCAGAATCATTAAGTACAAAAGGTGTTTTTGAATATTAAAAATAGACCTGAGCAAAAATCTGTAAAACAGAATATATTTGAAAAACAGCTATAATTCCACATTGGAAAATTTTACAAGTATATTGCACTTAATAGTCCATTTGTCCTTTGAATACCTAAGTGAAACCAGACACACTGGCACATGCCTGTAATTCCAACATTGGGGAAGCTGAGACAAAAGGATCCCAAGTTTGAGTCCTACTGGGATAACTTAGCAAAACTTTGTCAAAATAAAAATAAAAGAAAAAAGGGCCGGAGAGTTAGCTCAGTGGTTCCAGCGCCTGTCTTGCAAGCACAAGAACCTGGGTTCGATCCCTGGTATCCACATATCATACTGGGTGTGGAGACTCACGCCCAGCAGCAATCAGTACCACATAACACAGTGCCGGGCGTGCTGGCTCACACCTGTAATCCCAGCACTCGGGAGGCAGAAGCAGGAGGATTGCTGATGTGAGTTTGAGGCTGAGCTCAGGGCCAGCCTGAACCACAAAGGAGAGATCCTGTCTCAAAAAACCTAAAAAAAAAAGAAAGAAGAAAAATCTGGGGGTATAATACAGTGGTAGGATGCCCCTGGGTTTGATCCCAGTAGTGCAAACAAAACAAAACAAAAATACAAGATGAATTCTACTATATTCTGTTTTTTTAAACTAAAGCTGATGTCAATATAAGGAATAAAATCTACTTTAGTTATTATCAGAAGAATGAAAACACTGAGCTCTGAGACTTTAACAGTCTTAAATTTTGCCACTTTCTTTAAATTATTTCATCTTTTTTATAGTGGAATGTGTTAACATCGAAATGAAATTCTGTCCTATCCCAAACTAAAATAAGGTCTCTGTTCTACACTGATTTATTCAATGAAGAAAAGAACACACTTTACAACATTCATTTAGTTGTTGTCTTGCTTCATCCACCACAGCTGACAAAGGCTGTCTCAGTGCTGTGTATGAAGAATAAGCACTTGAGACACTGTCCCAACAGAGCTGTGGGGAGACACAACAAGGAAGCCAGAGTATGAGTCATCAGTAACTTAGGAAGTCAAGATGTGGGTCTGGAGCGTGAGGATGTTAATTCTATACCTCACTCAGGGGCCGTTTTGTGGCATTTATAGGGAAAAGACTGAGGAAACTCCAGTTTAAAATTGTTAAAGATCTTAACTTTTATACCCAACACCTCATAGGCTTCTCTGCCTAGCTCCCCATTAACTCCCACTTCTGTCACTGCCACCTTACCTGCACGTGTCACCCACAGTTCAACTGAAATGTCCCTTTCTCCTAGGAGCTACTGTGACTCTTTGTGTCTGAGCTGAGTCTTTGTGCTTTGAAGAGCCCCAAACTGACTCAATTATAGCTGTACTCACACCATAGTTTATATGTTGCTCATTTTAATGTTTGGTATCTGGCACAGTGCTAAAAAAAAAAAAAAAATACAGAGAAAGGCCCTTAATTTCTTGATTTTCGGTGTTTGTACTCTTCCAACAAATGGAATATTTAACCAGTATTTCTGAGCCCTGTCTGAGTCACCAAATGATAAGCCCAAGTGTTTACTTTCACCTTTATCTCTTGGATAATGATCATCTTTTTTAATATGAATAATAGTTTAATCTTTAATAATTAGTTATAAATTTTTATCAAGCTATAGCTCCAGCTTTTTTTTTTTTTTTGTATAAATAAAGTGGAGACTTTGGCAGTTGTTGACTGCATTCCTTATCCTAGGCCCTATTATTAAGAGTATTTGATTTTAAAATAAAGTTGTTAGCTATTGGATTGTATTGAAAATATAAAACGCATACTAATGGGTCTTAAGCTTAGGAAAGAGGATAAATAAAATAACACAAAAAATGCCTTTGTGGGGCC
>PVIR01042366.1:0-12269 GCA_004026965.1 Petromus typicus | reverse complement strand
ATTGCACTTTTGGCTTCATTCCCACAGCTTCATACACTGCCTTCTTTGATGCACCCGTCTTGGCCCCTCTCCTGAAGTCTGAGTGAGAGCCTCCATGACGCCACAACTCTTACACTATGTATCTCCATAAAACCAGCACCACACGAATGGCCCCAAGCTCAGCCCTAAGCTCAAGAAGTAGCCCAGTCCTTTTAGATCATGACTGGAGGGCTTCAGAATGCTTAGATGGCAGAACTTGTGGAAGCATTTTTCTCTGTGACTCCTGAATGAGCTCTTGGGTTCTCTTCTTTGTGGCTTTAAAGTTTTGGACCTTTAAGCCTGCAAAAGGTGGTGTCTGGCTGATTCCTGAGCTACCCAACTCTTACACTGTTTTGATGCAAAATACCTGGATTCTTTTTTTTTTTTTAATCCTTATTGGTACATTAACACTTGGCTTCCTTTTAAGGCTCATAAGTTCAGCCACCTTGCCCTCCAGGCCCTCAGTCTTGGAGTTTCTTACTTTCAGATGAAGCTGCAAACTTTTCCCATCTGCCCTTTGCTCCTGATTTTCACTGTAGACCTGGCTAAAAACAGCCATCAATATCATGTCACAACCTGAACATTGGGCTGCTTTGAAATTTTCTCTGCATGATTAATCAGTGTACCATCCATATACCATCCTTAATCTCAGTCTTTCCGAAAGTCTTAGCACATGGGGAAAAGGAAGACAAATTTTCTGTCAAGGTGTATAAGGCAGAAATGGCAAGGTGTAAGTGAATGGCAGAGAAAAGCTGCCCAACCCATGGAAACCAGGAATAAGAGAGAGCAAGTAGACATGGGTCAAGGACACACTTTTCCACCTCACACTGTCAGTGACAAACCTCCAACGAGTCTCCACCTCCTAATGTGAGAAACAGGGAAAAGGGATGTAACTAGAACTTTTGCATTAAGTTCTAATCTGTGAGTCAATGGCACACAGTGAAATAATTAATAATTAGACAAAAAGGAGACTTAGAGAAGCTGAGCTTGGTCCTGATCCATGCTACTCTGGACAACAAGGACCCCAGACCCCCACCTCCACACCCTTTATTATCTACATCCCAAGAGACCCAAAAAGACAGGGAGACACCAACAATAGTCCTAGAGAAGTTATGTAGATGAAGATCCTACAGGACAACACAAATGTCAATAATAGTCCTTGAGAAGTTAGATCCGGTGCAGTTCTGCCCTGAAACATCACAACATGTGGGACCATTGAGTCCTTGTTGCTACTAGAGGTAAAGACAAGAGTTAAGTCCAAAGTCCATCTATAGACAAAAAAGCCTGGTCAATTTTGACCTTACAGTTCCCAAACAGGATGGTTCCCAACATCCTAACAGCACATCCAGCTATGGAATTCATCAGTGGTGACTCTACCAGTGAGTATAGGGCCCCATGATCCAATCACTGTCTCAAAGTCCCATTTCTGACTACATGATACTTTCAGAGACATTTTAGATCTAAACTGTAGTACCAAGCTTGTGGTAACTTATAATAGCAACAATAGGAAACTCGTACAAACATCAACCAGTGAGTCACCAACAGAATTCCCTACAGCTCAGTGCAGAGGGAAATGAAAATTCTAGAAGATGAACTGAACTTCATGGAGGAAAAAGCTAAGATGAAGAGAACACATTCTGAAGAAACAGACTCCACTGAGATTGGTCATCTCAAGAGCAGCTCTGCCTCAGCACCTGAAGATGAGGGCTGAGGATTCATCAAGGGTATAAGACCTTTAGGAAATGTACATCTCCTTGAAATTCCCATGGCATGATGAGGGTCTGACAACTTCAATATAAAGTGTTCTTCAAAGATCCATATATTGAGAACTTGATCCTCAGAGCAATAATGTTCAGATCTGGGACCTCAAAAAGTGCCTGGATCATGTAGATGATAACCTCATCAATGAATTAAATCTCTGATGAATTTATTAGCTGAATGGACTATTAAGAGACTGGACCTTGTAGGGAGACTGGCTAATTGGGAATGTTCTTTGAAAGCTCTACCTTATACACAGCTCCTTCATCCTACGCTCATAGTCTCTCGCTAGCTTGTTCTAAGTCCTTAGATTCCAAATGCCTTCAGGTGAGAAGTTTTCTTCTGCTTTCTCTTTCTACTAAGATGATTCTACTTTGGAACCAGCTGACTGGAACAGTTTCAGAGTGAAACCTCTGAAACTCTCAGCCAAAATAAACTTTTCATCTTGGAAATTTCATATGTCATACATTTTTTGCAGCAGTAGAAAGGTGACAAATGTAGAAGGTCTTCGGTTCTAGATGGAAAAGAGTTCATCTCCTCATTTGTAAGAGAGTCTAGAGGGGAGCCACTATGTGTCTGTGAGTTTTATCATTAATGAGATTGTAAAGTTAGGACCAGAAGGTGGGTCTCCTCCTTCCCAGTGAAGTCCTTTTCCCCATACCTCCTTGGCCCTGAGTATTGGATGGAAGATCAGTTTCACAGAGGAGAGCTGACGGGGAAGGTGGCAGAAATTTGGAAAGTTTCCTGAAGGAATGTTTCACCCAGGACTTAATAAGCAAGTCACGGATGCTTGTGGCATGGCGATGTGGGACTTCCCCTCTTGCACAATAGGAGACTTTGGTTTCTCTTCTCATCCTGTCATACTATTTCCTTTTCTTACCCCAGCTTCTGCTTACGTGGCTTTCTCGCTGAAGTTTTTGGAACAAATGAGACACAATTTATGA
This sequence comes from Petromus typicus, assembly GCA_004026965.1. NCBI lineage: Eukaryota > Metazoa > Chordata > Mammalia > Rodentia > Petromuridae > Petromus > Petromus typicus. The sequence continues at coordinate 9,549 of PVIR01042366.1, read as the reverse complement.
TCTATAGAACAACTTCTAGACTCCAGCCCTGTATTTCTATTCTCTTTGGCAGTGCCTTGATCACCATTTCCCTCTAGAGTTGAGAGGGAATCTGTTTCCTCTTGTGTGTTTTTTGAGAACTGTCTGTCCTTCTCCCCCATCACACTCATCTTAGAACCGTCATAATATCTCCACAGACATGAGCGTTGTTCTAAAAAGCAGACAGCTGAGCAAATAGAGATGAGGAGCAAGGAACTGAAATGACCTGAAGATGACGAAGAGAAATAAAAACCCACAGTTCTCCTCGATGGCCGAGACCAGCCACCATATGGGAGACCCGAGCTTCAGTCCACACTGACCTTCATGCACCTGAAGGTCTTCCAATTTTTTTAACTTCCCTGTTTCTCTTTAATCATCTCCTGCTGAGAAAATGGCAAATCATAGGAATCAAGAGACACAATTGTGAATGCATTTTTCTACTATGCAAGTAATTTCATTTTTAGATATATGGTATGTGGGTAAAAGAAAAGAAAAACTAAAAAGATTTTCAGGAAACACAGATTTGACCATAACAAGGTGATCTGGGGGACCCTCCCCTCCCATGAAAACTCCCAACTGAGAGAATGTGACAAGGAGAGCGTGTCCTCAGGCTGTGGTACCCCTGTGGAATCTCAGACACCAGCTCCTGGGCTTCTCTGGGAGGAACTGGTTATTTACAGCAATTCCTGACTCATCTCCTTAAATTGGTTATACTTTCCTTCTCCAGGGCCTGGAAAAAGAGTGGCAATAATACTGAATGGGATCCCCACCGGCAGGCACTGTGTTGTGTGCGTTTTATGTGGACACTTCTTTTGTGCTTGCACAATATCAAGTAGATATTATCTTCATGCTTTAAAGATGAGAAAGTGAAGGCTCTGAGAGGCCCTGGTGAGACCCCCAGTGTGAGATGCCGGCTCTGCTTTCTCTCCCTCAGTGCTGATTTCTTCAGGTCCATTTGTCTAACATTAGCTATTCTTTTTCTAGAATCTAACTTGGAATTGTTAAACCTCTCTGTATCTCCTTGATTTTGAAAGTTGGAAGAGGGAGTCTTCTTCTCTCACATTACTCAGTGAAGAGTGTGAATCCTTGAGTCTTCCAGGCTGCAGTGGAAGAAGCTGTCAGAGGGAGACTTGAGAAAGACCCGCGAGTCCTCCATGCTGGTGCCATTGTGCTTCCGACCTGCTTTCTGAGGTTTAGGTGTCATTTTCCTAATCTAACAAAAGCCTCCCAAAAGCAATACAAAGAATCGGTTTTTATAAAATGTGATGTGTGTGAGAAAGTGTCTTGGACAAGCCAGACTCTAGGAAGATGAAATGATTTTTCAGGTTGATACTGGCCCCCGAGAGGAAGTACAGGAAATGCTCTGCCCAAGAGGAGTCCACGGAAGGAACACGGAGCCAATGCCCTGAGGGCAGCTGAGTCAAAGAGGCAGCCAGCAAGATTCAGTGAGGGATGAAGCAATGGACGACGGACGACGAAGGCCAGGACATTGAGAAGCTCAGTAAACAAAGACTTCATTATATTGGCTGTTTACAGTTATAATTAATCATGCTCCAAAAAGCAGACCTACTGCAAACCCCGAGCTTCCACAGACCATGTGTAGGTGGGAATCTTCCTGACTTTAACCTGATAAGTTGACCTCATCTTGGTTGAGATGTAGTCATTTTCATGTATAAAAACCTCTAGACAAACCACTGGGTGACCCTTTTGAGCTCCCTTCCAGCTTTGTTTACCTGAGAGCTTTTGGCTTCTGCTTTCCAATAGTTGCTGCTTCCTGCTTTTGCTCTACTTTTGCTCAATCCTCTTTTGACTCTACCTTGTAAATCTTTCTAGGCTGAGAAAATAACCAACATGCTGGAGGGTAACAATGACTATGGCCATTATATAAAACTCAAAAGGCACAAAAAGATATCTAACTATAAAATTAGTCTCATTCCTACCTGTCAAAGCGTCACTTCCCTTCCCTAGAAGAGAAGAAAAATTGCTCCCATTCATTTATGAGTTGATTATGAAGTTCATCAGCCTTTAGTAAGTGCCAGGAAGTGGATCAACAAGGGGACGGACAGCCCACTCACCAGGGCCTCTTCTGGGAAGATGGCTGAGCAGCAACCAGCGACAAATCAGCCTCTCCGAGTTTCAGAATACAAACATTGGAATATAATAACATGGGGAAGAAAGGAAGGAGAGAGGTGGATTCCAGAGACGCAGCAAGGGTCCTTCAGGAAATTTAAGCCTATAAAGAATTTGAAGAGACGAATCATAAGAAAGAAGGAAAAAGGACAAACTGAAATTTTCTCTGCCTCCTGGCTCATGAGAAAGGAAGAGCGAATCCACAGAGACACAGAGAAAGCAGGCTGGTTCTAGAAGCTTCCAGGGAGAAGTGCACCAGTGAAACAGCACGCGAATATTGTGTGGTACAACAGCTGGTCACAGCTGGGGCGTGACTCTCGTCCAGGTGTCTGCCATGTCTGCTGGACAGAGTGATTGAGAGGGCGCCATTTTATTTTTTCTTTTACTTGTTTATTTATTTATTTATTTATTTTAGGTTTTTTTGAGATAGGGTCTCGTTTTGGAGTTCAGGCTGGCCCCAAGCTCAGCCTCAAACTCACATCACAGCAATCCTCCTGCCTCTGCCTCCCAAATGCTGGGATTACAGGCGTGAGCCGCCACGCCCGGCGCTGTGGTATGTGGTACTGGTTGCTGCTGGGCGTGAGTCTCCACACCCAGTATTGTATGTGGTTACTGGGGGTCGAACCCGGGTCCTTGCACTTGCAAGACAGGCGCTGGAACCACTGAGCTAAATCCCTGTCCGAAAGATTTATTCTTAACCTGATGTTTTGGTCAGTGTTGATGCATTAGCTAATGACTCTTGGTTAGTGCTGGGCAGGATTATTATAATTAGGTAATTTTCCTGGTAAGGTTTCTAACCCTTTTGAGGCAAAAGAAAATCAACACAGAAAGGTGTTCGTGAATCCTATCTCCTTTTGGCATTTGCATCTGCCAAGAAAGAAAACTGTGTTGAGGGACAAGCCAGTCGGGGAAACAGAAGAACGGAATTTGGGGACGTTCCCTGGGGAGCTCCTACCTGCTGATTGCCTCCCGTCCCACTCTCCTTTCTGGAAACACCAAGAGTATAAGTTGCTCCGTGTGCACCACACAACAAAGGCCAGAATGAAGACAGGCACCGTCTTGGTTCTGGTGGGTTTTGTTGCCATGACAATGGACATGACCTGTGCTCAGACACCTGTTCATAAACGTGAGCATGCTGAGGGTATCTCAGAGAGCAGACAAGGCTCAGGGTCCAGCCTTGGTCTGGGGGAAGGAAGAGGACTCACTTAAATCAGACTCCCTTCCTTTAACTTACAGGGATGGCACCCTGCATTTCTAATCCTTATCAGAGTGAAGCACATCTGATAGAATTTGAGGGTAGAGAGCAGGGTCCCTCCTGGTCAGGAGACGTGACCCAGATGTGCGATTCTCAGAGTAGTCACTCCAGGCTGAACACAAGGTACCTCAGGACCTGTCTGTCGGTCTGTGATCAGAGATTTTATGTTTCTCCAGAGGCGCAAAGGAGGGAAAGTGACAGTGCAGGTTTGTTTCTACCTGAGAATCTGTAGGCTTTGGAGAACTGCAGAGAGAATATTCTCCCAAGGGCTACCTGGTGATGGGGGAATGGGGGTGGGGGTAAAACTGACAATGGAGCAGAGTCCAGGAGAAAATAGAGGCCTGAGTCCAGGTAGCCCAAATCCAATTGTACATTTCAGAACAACCAAAACCTGGTGTCTGCCCTCAGCCTAAAGGACATGGGATATGTGTTCAAGGCTGTGTGGGAGATCAGTCGTGTCTCGGTGAGAGGAAGTGCTGCAGCAATGGGTGTGGTCATGTCTGCAAATCTCCTGTCTCCAAAGTGAGTATAAACCAATCAGGAGTCGTCCAAGAAGCAAGCTGACAACTTCCCAGCGGACTTGGTCAAGGCAGACTAGTGTTGCTCCGTCTACTACAAAGAGGAATCTAAGAAATCTCAAGAAAAAAAGAGCTTGAGCTGAATAGCCACAGGCTAACTAGTTATGCTGTCTAAAGCCTTCCCCTAGCCGGGACAGCCCCAAGGGGCTCAAGAGAAGCAAGTACATGACCTGACTTACATTTGCAGAATTTTAAGTGACTGGCATTTCTCACTCTCCTTCCTTTACCCTCTCCTCCCAAAAAGCTTAGCCCTTCCAAGAAAATACATGATCCTGGTAGGAAGACTCTAAGAAATGGGCACCGCAGTCTGTTTGAGTAACTTCCGTGTCACACAGACATGAGCTACAGTGGAGATACAATGGTTAACCTACCCAAGTCCAGGAATGAGACGTGTATTCCAGTTCTGTTATTTGCAGACATTTCTGCTAAATTCTGTGGGAGCAGAGGGATCATTACTGCACTGGAGGAGGTGAGGAAGTTGTCCCCGAGTGGAGGATATTTCAGGGAGTGCTTAAAGGAGGCCCCAAGTGGGCCAGGTAAGAAAGGGCAGTCCAGATGTTGGGAGGAAGGAAATGGAGAGTAATGGGGAAGTGTTCGTGTCCGGGGGGACAATTAGCTGCCACGGAACAAAGAGCTGCTGCCATCAAGGGTAAGCGCCAAACAGCTGGAGGTTTCTCAACAGAGGAAACGTCACGGTCAAATGTGTCTTGTCGGACAGTGGCCCTGGAAGTCCTGTGAAATATGAGAAGGACCTTGATAAGCATGTGTCATAACCAGCCCTGGAAGATTTCTCAGGAATCCAGGAATCCTGTGCCTGGTTACTTCCCGTCCATGGAACCGCAGCTCTAGAAGATGAGGGTCAATAGTGGTGGGGTGACTCCTTTCTAAGGCTTGAGTCCCAATAAACCGTTTCAGTGGCATTGTTCAGGCTGTGTCCTTCCTCCCACTGTGACGTCCCACCGACACGCAGAAGGCAGCACCGTCTGTGCACACTGAGGATACGCCCATGAGTACGAAGCACTCACGACACCAGCAGGTCAGAGACCAGGTCTTCCCATGTAACTTTTTTCCTTCTGCCACGTCTATTGCTCCAACCAAGCAAAGGGAATGAAAATAGTCTCTAATTTTAATGATAGCAGATTTATCTCTGTTGTTATGGTCAATAATGTTTCTATAGTGTTTAAGAAATTTTTGCTTATCCCAAGATCTTGAAGCTGTTTCCAACAGCATATTCTTCATTATTGTTGTACCTTTCATATTTCAGTCCACAATCTATTTGGAACTGACTTTTTGTGTGTGCGGTGAAGTAGGAGTCAAAGTTCCTTTTTGTTTACTCAGATAATAATTAGTCCTGCTTCCTCCAGTGAAAAACTCACTCCTTCCCCCATTTGTACAAGTTGTAGTAACACTTTTGTCATTGATTAGGAAACTGTAGGGCTTCTTTTTGTCACACTGGCCAATTTGTACCTTGCTCCAGTACTACCTCGTCTCACTTCCTGTTGGTCTAGAAAAAGTCTAGCTTAAGTCCCACAGCTCTGCTTAAGTTTGCCTTGATTATTATTGCCTTTTAGAATTTTCAAGGGCCTAGGATTTAGCTTGAGAAGTTCTGTGCCTACCATAGAAACATAAGGGCCTGAGATCGATCCCTGGTACCATCACCAAAAAAAAAGAACTTTCAAATAAATTTTAGAATCAACTTATTTTCATGAAAAATTTCTCTGAGATATTGACCAAAATCATATTAAATTTATAGTTCAAGTTGGGGGAAAAACTGACATCATTACAATAATGAATCTTTCAGTCCATAAATATGATATTACCCTTCATGTACTAAGGTATCTTAATTGTTTTCTTAAAAATATCGTACAGTTTCTTTCACTATAATTTGCTAGATTTTCCACTAGATAAATAATGTTTTTGATGTTGTAAAAAGTTTCTGAAGCTTCTGTCTTCTGATTTAAGTCTGTTTCCTCTCTGTGACAATTGTGGGCATGGATATCGGGCTGGGCGTGACAGGGTGGGCACGGCAGCATGAGGCCGGCTGCGGCCATATCTGCTCCCGGATGCTCAAGTAGTAAGTTGTGGCTTCATCTTGGCCTGCCGGGGGCTCGTTAAGTACCCTCTGGAGACCCACAATTGTGTGGCCACCCAGAAATGGGAAGACAGGTGAACCGGAGTGCCTGGGGTCTCTCTCAGTTCTTGCCTTTCCTCTCATGAGAACTATGCCTCCAGTTTTTCTCTTTTCTTCTTTTTGTACTTACATCTCTAGGTTTGGGTTTGTTATTAGTTCCCTGTTAGTCCTATAGCCTAATGGGCTTCTATTCAGCATAATCATAGATGTGTGTGACATACCCCGGCCGTTTCCACCCCCTTTGTCCCACCCTCCTCCCGCCCTCCTCCCCTTCTCTTCTCTAGTAGTTTCCCTTCTGTCTTCATGTTGGCTCCATTTTTCTTTTCTTGGAGTCTACATTTAAGAGAAAGCATACTGTCCTTGCCTTTCTGAGTCTGGCTTATCTGCCTTGACATGACAATCTCTGGCTCTGTCTATTTTCCTGCCAATGACATGATTTTGTTCCTTATGGTTGAATAATGTTATTCAATAATATCATGTAAATACCACATTTTCTTTATTCATCAGTTGACATCACTTAGGCTGTTTCCGCAGCTTAGCTATTGTGCATCGCACTGTGGTAAACATGGATATGCGGGTGTCCCTATAACACGCCGACTTTAATTCTTTTGGGTAAGTGCTCACTGAGGTGAGTACAGGGGGGTCAAATGGCAGCTCTGCTTCTGGATTTTTAAAAGGGTGCTCCATACTTACATGCCAAGGTTTTCAGGTTCATATTGAAGGTACACTTGGAAAATATACTTCATGTTTTTCAGGGAATATATTCTTATTACAGAAAAGTCATAAATATAGAAAAAAGAGAGGGGAATAGCTAGCTAGGTTTTATATTTCTGAGTGTTATTAACATTGATCAGAGGAACACTGAATTGAAATCTGTATCTTATCTAGACTAAATACACTACAATAAGGAGTATATTCCTAATGAGCCACATTTGTTGGATGTAGTGAAATTGGACATAATGCATAGAATTTGATATAATGAATTCTATTTAAACATTATGGAAACCAGGTATGGGGTTGCACACCTGTAATCCCACTGCTAGGGAGGCAGAGGGAGGAGGAAAGTTCAAGGCCAGCCTGGGCAAGTTAGTGAGATCTTGTCTCAAAATAAAAAAATAAAAAGGGATCAGCACCCTGGGTTCAATCCCTAGCATCACAAAAATATCAAAAATAAATCATTATGGGAATATCACAACTTCAAAATACCAGGTAACCCTCAGAAGAAAACTGAGTTTAGCTATGCTCACTAGGCACCTGGTACACCAGAACACAACAGATGGTGGCTATGGGAGGAGAAAAGGGCATAACCAGAAAAGCTATGACCATACCTGTCACCCTGTCCCTCACGCAGATTCATCTTTACTTCTGCCACTTGGACTGGCCTAGAGTTGGGCCAAGACTAGCCTTTCAAAATGGTTTCTAGAATCACAGCAGAAGCCCAGCTGAGGCCTCATCCTTCTTAGAGGAAAGATCTGTTCCAGAACTACTTACTTCAATACTTTCAAATATGAAAAACCTGCAGAGGGAGATTTCCTTAAATTTCTCAAAGAATACATATGTACTTACAATTGTAGAAAATCCAGAAACTTCAGAAAAAATTTGATCCATAATGCCACCTTCAAAAGAACATTATCCTTAATTACTTAGTTCACCCATTTTTTTAATGTTCTTTTCTGCCAGTGCATACACCAAATAATCACATTCTATGTGCATTTTATGATTTCCCTGCATGTATCAACATTGTGGACTGAGCAGTTTTCTAAGACTTGCAACACACATTATTTCTAAATAATGTACTGTACACACATGCACACACAGGCACACATATACACACTCATAGCCAATGGGTTTTATTTCCTAATTCTTCACTTTTGAATATTTAGGGTTTTTAAAAAGCTTTTTTCCTATTACACACACTGGGAGTCAATCAACTTTTTCTACAAAAGGCCAAAAGTAAATATTTTAAGCTAATGAAGTCCGAAGCTTCTTTTTGGGACTATTCAACACTGAATAGTGCTGCAGAGAAAGAAGCCAATGACCCCTCATCAAGGAATACCCGCGGCTACGATCCAGGAAATTACTTCCGCTTCCTATTAACCAGGGGATTTCCCTTTCTGCGGGATGAGAGCGCACAACACATCATGCATCCTGTCTGCGCCCTGACTCAGCTAAGTCTCGTGCTTCTGAAATTTCCAAACCCTTTTCTTCCTCAGGCAAATCTTTTGTTGTCTAGTTGAACAGAGTTTACTCTGAAATCCCCTGCTAACTCCTGGTCTCTTTTTCTGGCTCCCGTGCCTCCCCATGGAGCAAGGACTGCCCCTGATTCACGTGGAGGGGAGCCCCGGGGTAAAACTAGGAAGGACCAGGGACTAAACATACCTTGGATCGACAGCTCAGAGTGACATTATCCCCATTAACTCGGGTACACTGCGAAGGTGCGCGCCCAGCCCTGCCCACTTCGCCTGCCAAGTGGTGTATCCATCCACAGAAGCGATGTGTTTGTTCCTAAGGTGAGGAAGAGGTTGTTCAGAAAGCAGCCAAGAGTGGAGATTGTGAGGCCAAGTCTCCATTGGCCTCGTGACTCCCACATCCGCTTCCTCACAGATCAGTTTAGATGACATCCGTGGGGTGAGATGATTGAAGGTTAGGACGCGGTCAAATTCCATCAACTGGTCTCGTAAGCCACGGGTCAGAGGTGTTATCTATACATACTTCTAAAATGAATGAGCTTTTAAAAGTCCACAAAGAAAGCAGGTGGGAGATTTATTCAGAAGCTAAAAACAGGTGAAGCAGGTCAGGTCCGGAAGGTCTATGCAGCTTTTCCTTCCGTTTGAAATGCATACGATAAACTATGAAGTTCTACAAAGATTGGGAACTTCATTTTGCCAGTCACCTCCACTCTGTAAATTTGATAACTCACTGAAACGGTAAACTGCAGGCTGTGCCTCTGAGGAAGGACACCCTTCGTTCCGGGTCTCAGTTCCTTCCTGGTTTCTACACCTGACACTTTCTCTTGTCAGCTTCTCTGTCAGGTGTCTGGAGTGACAGAGGGTGTGAGGAGAGCTGCAGCCACGTCTGCTCCCCACACCTAGCACAGGTAAGGGCAGGAGCTCTGTGAGGTCCCTCGAGCCAGGTGTCACCGGGGGAACCGGCCCTGCTTGGCCGCTCCAGAACAGCTGTTGATCAAAAGTGGGATCAAATCCCTTAGTCTTCTTGAGGCCTCTTCCTTTTCCCCTGCCCTTCCAGAGAGGTAACAGGTCACAAGGCTGTGTGCCCAGCGTTTGACAAATAAGAACCCCTTGAAAGAGCTTTCATGATGTCCCTTTTCTCAACACAAGTAAATCTCATTATATGAAAAATGAAACCACCAAGGAGCAAAAACCAAAAAAGACAATTATCATCATACCAACAGTTTGACTAATTACAAGGAAGCAGTC
>PVIR01042365.1:0-12268 GCA_004026965.1 Petromus typicus | reverse complement strand
AACAATTAGGGCACCAAAACAGACTCCACTGACACCATAGTGGCTCTGGGACTCCAAAAGAGCTATGCCAGTGAGTATAAGTGCTGACAGCTACTTCAGCTACTTCAGTACCTACTTCAGAAGCCATGTACAAATATTAAAGATGGGTTTTCAAAGCACAAGTATGTCTAAGCAAAAAAACTAATTGTTATCTAAATGGCAGATGTGTATATATATTATAATATTAATCTCAAAACACTAAGTTTTTAAAATAAGACATGACCATAGTAGGCTCATTTTGGATTTGCTGGACCATTTGGCAAAACCTATTCCTGTAATCAATAGCTCATGTATCCGTTTTATAGAAATCAACAATGGAAAACTTAGAAAATGCATATAAGCATAAGGAAAAAACAAAAATTAGCATGAATGAATCTTTTAGTATCAATATTATTCCACAGCATGATTTTATTGACTCCACTTAAGGTATTAAAATTTGCCGAAATATGATTCGTAGGCAAAAGATAATGGTCCATGGATGGAGAGCTACAAAGCTTAAAAATGTAGATTTTAATTACTGCCAACGTATGTACCTTTAAGAGCAGAAATAAAATTCATAGGGAAAAAGCATCTTTACTGTTCAGTACCTAATTAAGCAGAGTTTAATGATCTCTCAGCAACTTTTTAAAGGCCAACCTTTGCAGAATTTGCCTTACACTAACTTCCTACTCCAAGCACAGGAAACTCTATTTTAGAGAAATGTCACGAAGATATTAAAGGGAAAATGTTTAAATGTGTGGCACAAAGCTATATGCTGTAGCTCCATAATCAAGCAGATAATTAAGTATCGACCTCTTCTACATATTAAGTCCCAAATAAATACCTCCTGGCTGACACCTGAATGGCTACTGACACCAAGAAGGAAAACTATGACCAATTTTTGGCTGCAGAGCTTGAAAAATTCAAGGGAAAAGAAAAAGAAAGTATTTTGCAGTATTTCTCTATCAGATCTTGAGGAAAGTTAATGCAAGGGAAACTATCTATAGACAGTGCAGAGAGATAGACAGAGACAGGTAGACAGATGGATAGACAGAGACAGACAGACAGGCAGATATAAAAACAGCCTTGGGCCGGGGAGTTAGCTCAGTGGTTCCGGCGCCTGTCTTGCAAGCGCAAGGACCCGGTTCGATTCCCCGGTAACCACATAACAATACTGGGTGTGGAGACTCACACCCACCAGCAATCAGTACCACATACCACAGTGCCGGGCGTGGTGGCTCACGCCTGTCATCCCAGCACTCGGGAGGCAGAGGCAGGAGGATTGTGATGTGAGTTGGAGGCTGAGCTCAGGGCCAGCCTAAACCACAAAAGCGAGACCCTGTCTCAAAAAAACCTAAAAAAAAAAAAAAAAAAAAACAGCCCTCCACTGTATCTTAAAATAGTGCTTGGAATTTTTAAAATATCATTTTTAATGCACGATAACCATATCAACAGTAATGAGAACGCTGAGAGTTGAAAAGCAAGACAAGGAATATATGTCAGGGAAGCTTATGGAAATGGTGGTGTTCCTTGTGGAAGAGCCTCCTTGGGACTTGGTCTTCACTGAACCAGTGTTGGCAGACAATGCCTGCTGTTTAGAGCAGCTTCTGGTAAGTGGAAAGAGGGTCTTGATCCTATATGCAGGGTACACAGCTGGGATTCTATGAGTCTCAAATAACACAAACTCATATACTTTATGTTTGGAAGTAGTTTTGTTGCAGGAAAGTGAAATAGCTCAGCGTTCATTACAGCCAAGTGTTACAGCTCTGTGTTACAGCTGCCACAACTTAAAGATGTGGAAACCTGAAAGTCCCTCAAAGAGGTGGAGAAAAACCAAACTTTATTAAGCTGGCTGGCCCGGAGAAATGAGAGCAACCTGCATAGAGATCTGTGGGGTGGGAGGGTGCCAGCATGCTCACTGAAGTAGATGGGGGCAGTTACCAGAACACTCTTGAAACCTTAGTAGAAGCAGCGTGCAGTACAATACAGTCACACTGAGCAGAACACCTTGATACAAGGGGCAGGAACTTCTTGCAGCAGTTACATTTCTTGAACAGAACATTTTATGGTAAAAAAAATATATATATATACGGGTGGGGGAATAACCTGCCCCATTGCGCATGATTTCCTTATCAGTCTCAGAGTTAAATCATTCCAACTGAACAATCTACTCAGTACAGTGGCTACATGTTGGTTTGTATTCATGGAAGTCTCTGGCAGAAAAAAATGTGGGAAGGTCAGCAAAGTGAAAGAAAATCTTGAGACATCTTTAGATATCCCTTCAAAGCCTCATGCCTTTTCTAGGTGGCTCAGTCTAGAATGTGCTGTGCTGAGATCAAGGGCATGTGATTACTAAATCACTACACATGAATGACTGGTTTGGCACTGCCTTAATCTCAATAAAATAATAAGAGCTGAATAATAATAACAATAATAATAATGTCTGAATAAAATATAAGAGCAGAAAGACACTGTTAAATTACCTTGTGGCTTTCGCTACTTTGTGGGCGCCATAAACTTTTTCCTCTTCGATGCCCCTCCTGCCTCTCCTATTGCTTTTGCTGTCTCCACTGTCATGAACTTTTGCTCGTCTCCCACTCTGCCTTGGAGCCAGCCTGTCATGAACTGAAGCCTCTAATAAATCTTTTCCTCTTCAGTTTGGAAGTCAGGTATTTTGTCTCAGCAACAAGAGAAAAGTAACTAACACAGTGACTATTCTGACAGTCTTATTGGTTGATCGTGGCTGTAACCCACATTGTACCCATGAGGATTGTGCTCTATAAAACTTCCTTTGAGGGGCGGGGATTTAGCTCAATGGTTCTGGCATTTGCTTTGCAAGTAAAAGATCCCGATTTCAATCCCCGGTAACCACATACCACAATGCTGGGCCTGGTGGCTCACGCCTGTAATCCCAGCACTTGGGAGGCAGAGGCAGGAGGATTACTGTGAGTTCAAGGCTTACCTATGCTACATAGTGAGCTCAGGGCCAGTCTGAACCACAAAGTAACACCTTGTCTCAAAAAAAAAAAAAAAGAACTCCCCTTGAAAAGTACAGTCCTTAACAACTCCTGCCTCTCAGAACCTGTATCTTTCCCCCTAGATAAACATTTCTTATTCTTAACTTCCATTGTTCTTTAGAATTCATTCTTCATTTCTGAGAAAAATGAACTCAGCATGTCAGACATCCAGCAGGCTGGGAGTTACATTTCCCCTATAGCACCTGGAGTTCCTATAGCATTTCCTCTATCAACAGCTTATAATAAAAGGTTTTTACAGACAGTTGGGGTTGTATCTAACCTGAGAAGAGATAATGACTGATCTTCAAAATGAGTTTTTTCCTCTCCGGGTTCAGCCAGTTTCCTGAATACCCACAAATGCCACAAAAGGGAAAATTATAAATGGTAAAGTGTGCTGCTCCCCGTTTTAATTTTATTTAAACTAGAAAGAGATAAGTGTCCTAAAAGGGAATGGAAAACATCACACTGACCTCCTGGGGGAATATGGTTAAACTCACACGTGGAGTTGTTTGAAAACTGAACTGATTTAAGTGCAGTCCAAAGGAAAGAATGGCTGGATGACCTCTCCCAGACCCCAAATCTCCTCAGCCGCTCAGTGACTTTCACAGACCTCGAAAGAACTTGGGAAGTTCAGGGCCTCTAGAGGTCAAAGCTAAGGAGTCAAGAATTCTACAGCACTGCCAAGAATCCGAGGTCATTAATGAATTTTAAGGATGGGTGAGCAACTTAATGAAGGATAAAGAATGTGCTTCAGTAAAACCTCAAGCTTTTCTTTCACATGTCTGCAAACTTGCAGTTTCTTTTTCTTTAGGGTTTAAGCTTGGGATTTGACACTGGCCTACCTGCAGTTCAGTAAGTTAGACAGTTACTGCTGCCTGCATGCTGCCACAAGGCACAGGACATCTAGTTTAGAGCCAAGGACTTTATTTCTCATCAGAGCAACAGCAAGCAGCCCAAGCTCTGTAGGAGGGGGCGCAGGCCTGGGGGGCTCATCTTACATCGAACAATAAGCAGCTGGCTCTTACATTCACATGGAGGCATTACCTCACCTCCAGGTTGTCCTGCAAGTGCAGCCCTGAGAAACAGCCTGGGTACAAAGTAACAGTAGTCTTGTACACTCGTCATATGCAGCAAAAAAAGGTATGAGAAAATGAAGATGTAAATGAGTTCTAATATATATAGTAGATACTGGGAAATAGAAAATATTTAAAAGGAAATAGCATGTAGGCATAAATAATGAGGGGGAAAAGAATGTGATAGTAAGAAAAAAAGGAAACAAAGCATGTGTGGGGAAATGGGAAAAAATGAGAAGTCGTGTCATATATTGGTACAAATTCTCAATGTTGATTGCGATGATGAAGTATATATAATGTACCAATAAAGATTTGAATTTTAAAAAATGTAGGAGTGCAAGACACCTGTGCAAGACTGTGCTGCCCACCACTGCCTCTCACTGCCCCATTTTCTTACCTCCTTCTTCTTCCTTTCCTGAAATTAGAGAAAAGGAAATTCCAGTGAATCAGCTCAGAGCCTTCCCACGCCATCACCCATCGCATCTTTGAGTTCCGTGGCCTGAAAAAAAACCCCCAAACTCAGAAGTTCTTTTACTGCCCCTGACTCTGTGAAGGGAATTCAGAAGGAAAGTTCCCTGCTTTCCCTTCTCTTGGCTTTCTTGAAGATTGGCCAGTCCCCCTTTTAATCTGCTAACTTAGTAGCTAACTTTCATCTCTGCCCATTGTCTCAACGGAAATATGTTACAATACCCCCTACATAGATCCCCGAAAAGATTCATTTTCTTAGTTCTGTCATTCATGCAGACCCTTAAGCTATGGGTATTTCTGAAATAGATAAATAGAAATTTATAGAAACTTGGAAAAACTATCTGATAGAAGAAAAAGAACTAATGGTTACTGGGAGCCTCTGAGACACGTAGATACTGTACCAAGAAATTTCTTCTACAGTATCTTGTTTGACAGTGTCAGCTTGAGAGAAGCTGAACTGAACTGGCTCAGCAAACCCACACCCGGGGGTGCAGAAGGCCCAGCCGTGGGCTGTTCATCACGTGCAGGGTCTAAAGGGAAGTGGCAAGGACAGATTTGCTTCTGTGCCTTTGGAGGAGCCCCCGTGTTCACCTTGACCCTGGACACCATCTCCTGGGTTCCAGAGCAGACACTTCTGCTGCTGGCACAGACTCTTCCGCCTTCCTGGTCCGGACTCGCACGGGACCCTGCGGTGACTCAGCCTGCAACTGCAGCCGCCAGGATCCGGTGCGCACTCTTCCACATGTGCCTGCGGTGACCGCTGAATGCCAATCTTGTAAATTCATACGTTTGTGTATCTTTACTATATCTGCTTCTCTCCTAAACACTAACACACTAATTTACAAACTACATGACAGGAGTCAGTCCCATTTATTTCAAGTACGAAAATAGATTCAATAAAGTTAAGTGTCCTACCAAGATCTCACAGTCAACAGAAAAAGTTAACAAGATGTAAACACTGATCCAGGTGACCTATTCTACTTCACCATCTTTGTTCAAACATGATGTGGGGATTCCACGAGTAGAAGTGACTTACAAATACTCACACTTGTTCTGATCTATATCCTCTTACATCCTGAAGGTCATGCAAATATGAACTTCAAGTCCAGTGCACCCTGACTACCTGCATTGTTAATCTACACACACACACTCACACAGACACATACACTCACATGTACACACACTCACACACACACATTCACACAGACACACATCCTTTCCAATCAGAGTTGTCCACCCAAATCTAATTATCTAATTACACTCTATGCTAAGTATTTGTTCTTTTTTTTTTTTTTCCTGCACAATGCTATGTGTTTTTTACTATACAACATTGAGAGTCTGAAAAATCAACTAGAGTTGTTACCTAAGAAGCAAGTAAATTATTTCCGAGGATTGTGGTCTGACTCACATGCAATTAAAACCTACGCAAGGATAAAATCAGGCATCTGGGTTTATCTTCATGAAGCTACATTCAGCATGTAGGCAGAAATACTGCCAAGTTTTTTGGAGCTCACAGAAGTTCGCTGGCCAGGAGTAATCCACAGAAGAGCAGCTGGAGGGTCTTCTGGGAGTTTCTGCTGAGCTGAGTTCAGAAGGGCGAAGCTTGCTGACCAGCCTCGCTCTAGTCTCTGTCTAGCTCTATCCTTGCTGGTATCTTACGGGAATATACACATACACACAGTACAGTAGGATGCAAAGTGTGGGCCTGGCCTGCAGTTTTCAGCAGATCATATCACTGCTCTGGCGGATATGACGTAGCCAACATTTATTGAATAGTAATTTTTCTAAGCCTCTTTCCTGAAGGATACCTGCCTCAGAGAATACTGTAAAAATGTAACAAGATACCACCTTAAAACCTCCTGGCAGAAGGTTCAACCCCTCAGAGATATCTCCTAGCTGCGAGACTCGACTTCATTCCTCTGTAGACGGATGCAGGGCACTGAGGGGTACAAATACCACAGAATTCTCTCTGTCTTTTCCAATTTTTCTCCTAAATTGGACAAGGTGACAGAAATCACTGATTAAACTGTAAGAAATGAGGTAAGGGCTTTCTTGTTCAAACCCAAATTAGAGTATGAAAATCATGTTTATCTTTTAGCAACAAAAGATCAGGGACGTTAAGGGTCTCTTTATCTTATCAATTTGCCCCTGACTCAGGTCACAGGTCTGGTCCTTCTCTGGCGTCAACACGCGCCTAACACATTCTGTTTTCTTCCATGTTTCACTTTACATGATTAGTTCCTAGAAGCCATAATCAGTGCTGTTCACATCTTGGGCAAGTAGAATTCCCATATGCCAACCATAATGCCACCTTCTTTTTGTCCATCCGGGAAACCATAACAACAGTAAGTGAAAGTGATGTCATTACAGGGAAAATTTTGAATTCATCCTTTTTGATTAGACACTGAGTCATTTGTAAGCTTGACTACTTTAACTACTACCGGTACTACCCTGAAACTGTTGACAGCCCAGCTACAGTTGACAACTCAGCTCATACTGCACAGCAGGGACACAGATATGCCATTAAAACTCCTGAGGTCTTCAGAGTGTAACCAATACAAATTTCCTGACTGCATCATTTTGACTTCAGAAGCTTTAGGTTGATCTAGATAAAGTACTAAGAAAGCATAACAGCTTTTTTGTAAGTTATAGGACAAACTGAATTTCTTCTAAGAGAAGAGTTGCATTCTACAGGCTTATGACAAGGACACACGTGCACACATGTGCATGCCCAACTCTGTCTGTGTGACACTCACATTTGAAAGAAATGATTTATCACATTTGCTTCATTTCGCTGCCAGCCAGCTTAGGCAGTGCCTGCAGGAGGAACATGTCCAGGGGAAGGCCCTCTTAACAGTGTTTGAAGAAAGACTCTCAGCAGATTACAGACCCACAATTTCTCCTAAGTCCACACTGAGAAGATTCCAAATTGGAATCATCAAAGGGTGACAAGTCTCCTTCACTCTCTCTCCCTGTGCTCTTTGATCCCTCTGACTTTCATGTTCCCTGGCTTCACTCATCATTGTGGACCCTGTGGAGGTGAGAGGAGAGTGGATCTTCTCCTTTCTTAATCAATTAGTAGCATTCCAGGAGAGAAACCCTCTAGCTGGGGCTCCAGGGACTCATGCTGTGTCTTAGCAGACCCTGCCCTGTGTCAGTAGGTGTCAAGAGCTATCTGCTTCGTCTCCCGTAATTATCACTGGGGTCCTCTGAGTGTCTCCTAACAGACAAGGAAACTACTTTAAAAGTTCCAAACAGTAAAACGTAAAATCACACCCACCATCAGAATAGCGTCCTCATCTATGGGCAGTTAAAAACTTGGGGGGAGGGGACCGAAAGGGGAAATGTAAGAGGCAAAGCAAGTACTGGCGGGGAAGGAGTAAAGAGAAGGTTAGTGTGGTGTTCGAAGAAGTGTCCGCTGAAAGACCCCATGCTCAGGGTCAGGCTTTCGGAAGACGACTGGGTCCAGGACATGACAGTCATGAGGGGACCAGTCTACTACAGACAGCAGAGTTTAGGTGAAAATACTCTATAAAACTCCTCTCTGGGCTGGGGATTTAGCTCAGTGGTTCTGGCGTCTGCCTGGCAAGTGCAATGTCCCTAGTTCGATCCCCAGTAACCACATATCACAGTGCCGGGCGTGGTGGCTCACACCTGTAATCCCAGCACTTGGGAGGCAGAGGCAGGAGGATTGCTGTGAGTTCAAAACTACATAGTGAGCTTTAAGGCCAGCCTGAACTACAAGAGACTCTGTCTCAAAAACAAACAAACAAACAAACTCCTCTGTGAAGTGCAGACCCCAGATACCCACTTGGATTCACTCCTGCCTCTTGGAGCTCTACTGTCAATAAATATCTTCCTACTCTTAACCTCTGTTGCTCCTATAATTCCTTTTTTCTGTTTCTAAAGAACATGAGTTCAGCACATCAGACAGCCAGCAGGTTGGGAAATACAATATGTCCTGCTTCATCTCTGGTATCATTTCCTGTATCAAGTCCCCCGATGAGGTCACAGTTGAATGTGCAGTTAGCAGGAGCATCACTGAGGGAGTGCCTCAGGGGTTCACACCTCACACCCGTGTCTCCCCCTTCCTGTCTGCTGTGACCGGAGTCTTTCACCCCGGCTACGGCCTCTGTCCTGCATTTCTGCCTTGAAGCCAGCTGACCTCTTCTTCTGAGTTGTGTATGTTAGATATTTTATGCCAGTGAGAGAGAGAGAGAGAGAAGAGACAAAGAAGGGAAAAGGGAGAGACAGAAAGGAAGAAGGGGCGAGGAGAAGGAAGGACAGAAGGAAAAGGCTGAAGAAAGGGAAAAAAATTCAAAACTGTAAAAGGGGAGAGAAGAGAAGGAAAGAACAGAAAAACTAGGAGGTAAATAAAATCAGACAAGAGAAAAGAAAAAAGCCCTGTAAGATTATCCTTGCTGTCCACTTTGGCTGTGAGTACAATTTAGGTAACAGTATCAATGGGTTATTTCCTTCAGCGATGCCTAAGGAATCAATCGTGGTCCACAGATCTCCTATGTGTCTTACTAAACACTTATAAACAGTCTTGCATCAACTAGTGTAACAACAGTACTTACTGGGAAAATTTGCTTTCCAGGCCACACTAACGGTAGCCAGACTATTGCTATCACACTGAATGAAATCAAAATAAAAAACAAATTGATCCTCATATGAGGAGTTACTTTAATACTGTCTGAGAAAGGGGACTCAACTACACTATTTACATTTAAATTCAAAGATAAAAAATGACAAAATCTATATACAAGCATAACAAGGTGATAAATTCTCAATGGAAAATATCTATCCTTGGATGGATTCTAGATTGCTTCGCCGTGTGGAGCAATCCTTTTGCTACCTCTGTTCTTTGGGTCTCGCCTTTCCAGTAGGTTCTGTTGGCCAGTCTGATTAGCTCCTTAGAGAACTACTCTGAGGTGTTCACCCCGTCATAACAATACATGAAGGGCTCTCCCAGCCTTCTCAAGCTTCAGAAATTGAGTAATAGCAGGACATTTTTCACAGTAAGCTGAAGTCTTTCCAGGTTCCCTCAGTCTCCAGGGGCAACTTTACAGACTTGTATAACACAAAATGGAAGGCTCAAAGCAGAGTGCGGCTGCGCTGGAAAGTCAGGAAGTTGCCAGATGTTGCTGTTACAGAGAATATAACATGCTTTCTTCTAAAGACGCCTGTGATTAGATCCTGGGGGTCTGCTCTATCATTATAGTAATGGGGATTTTTTTTTCCTACAAAGTTGCATTTTTCCCACTCAAAGTCTCTTTTGACTAAATGAATTTCATATGTATAATCAAAACATTATGCATGTTATTGTACTTGAAGTTAATTTGAGCAATTTTTGTTAAAATTTACTCCCATGGTGAAACACTCTTTGAAAACAATTTCATGAAAGCGACCTTTAAAAGTTATTCTTTTAAACATAACCAAGCATCTTAGCTACAGTACTTTATATATATATATATATATTTATATATATATATGGGGGATGAAATGATTGCCCTTAGATGTAACATGTTTTTACATCAGTTTACAAATTACAGTTTTTGTTCTTGAAAGTTTATACTACTTTGCAGAAAAATTTATAAGCTCTTAAAAGTAAAGAAAATTTTTCTAAAAATACAATTAATAGTGAACATTTGAAAATAGCTTCAATATTATTTATTTATTCATTCGAGCAGCACCTGTTGAAGATCTACCCTGAGTTAACCTTGTTCTAGGCAAAGGGAAGCCTCAATTTCTAGAGCAGTCCTCACATCACACAGCTCATGTTTTACAGAGACAGAAAATTTGTTATATAAATGACACTGTATTCAAACAATGGAATACTAAATGCAGCACTGATTAACAAAAATGACATTTACAGACTAGTAAATGACAAAGATAGGTTGCAAAGATGATTTTATGTGATAGTTTTTCTTCAAAATGCATATGGTGATATAAAAGGTGCCAGTTACTGTATGTAGGCATTGTTCTAAGTTCTTGACATAAAGTATCTCATTTTAACCTTATTTATGCACAGAGTGTGGGATTAATATTATTATGTCCATTCTTAGGTGACCGAAAGGAAACTAGGCACAAAGGGAAGAATTATCTCATTCGTAAAGGAGCTGGATTCAGATCCAGGCAGCGAGGCTCTGGAGATGTGCACTTGATCAAAATTAACACTAAAGGGGTGGGGAGAAGACTGGCTGAAGTTATTTAGTAGCATTCTGAGGGACACTGCAAGGTTAAAGCAAAAAAAAAAAAAAGCAAAGAAAGCATCACTATCAGTCACTATAGGCTCATAAAAATCAGTCACACGAGATTATGCTCTTTTACTTTTGCCGAGGTCTCAGGAATCACAGAACAAGAAAATACCATAGAATAGCTCAATTGAGATCACACCGACTTATTTCATGTCTTTCTTCATATCTATGCCTGGAGCAATTCTAACCATTACTAAAGCACCTTTTGATACAGAAGAACACTCACTATCATCTTTATCTCTTTTCCACAATGTCTGCATATAGTAGGTATGCACTAAATGTCTGCTAAATTGAAGGATAAATGATGCTATCAATTTTTTTGGTGATGCAGTACATTTCCAATGAAAGATAGTTTGTAGAGAAAAGATTCAAAAAACAAATGTGACAAAGGCTCTGATTTCCTTTCACAGAGGATGAGCAAGTAGCTTTTTCCTCTCAACTTCCTGAGGTAAGGAAATTCATCTGCTAGTATTTACTAAAAATAAAACCAAACAAACAAACCAAAAAAACCCACCTTCTATTAGATGACATCTAATGCAGAGAAAATATTCTGTATTGATTTTAACAGCAAAATTAAATGAGTCATTTCTAGTAATTACAGATCTTATTTTTAAAATATGCCAAAGGGAAAGACTATTCATGTCTATCCACACTATAACCTCTGTGCTCCTTTTCCCAATCCCACACTTAAGTGGACTTAACCCAGTTTATTTTTGTCAATATTCTTCAAAGTGATTTTTTCATGATATGAAATTCAGCATGATTGAAACCACACAAAAATTATAAGGGAACAGAATAGTAAAAGGGAAGGAAGACCCATAATATGGTCAGTTTGCATCTCAAAAACATCCTACAAAAATGTCCTGTCCTCATTTAGATACCAGGATGGCTTAGTTTCCTCATTTCCTTGTTTTTTTTACACTGAAATTAAGTACATATGTGAGCATATATTCTGCAGTGCTGTCACTTCTGCAATTCGAACTCTTTACCAGAAGAACGGAAGTAGTTCCCAACCACCTTCCTCCAGATGTTTTAAAAAACTAGCAGGGGATGAGCCAGAGAGAGAAAGACAGAGAGGGAGGAGAAGGAGGAGAGGACGCAGAGGGAAGAGAGGAGAGAGGAATTAGGATCTTTAAATAAAAGGAAATAGCCACTCTTGCCAAATGTTTAAATCAGAACATAAATTACAGGTAACTCCCACCACAAACACAGCTGTACTATCTCTTCTCCTGACACTAAGACAAACACTCTTCCATCAGGCTCTCAGGAAAAGCAACAGAAGTCTGCCTTTGTGGGGAGCAAATTAAAACAGCCCGGCTGCATCCCCAAAACAGTGTGTTTGAAGATGAGGGCAAACAAACTCCTCCCTCCCATCCACTCCGCCCAGCTCTGAGATAAGTATGAACATTTCCTTTAAACAATGTCTAGATGA
>PVIR01042364.1:0-12278 GCA_004026965.1 Petromus typicus | reverse complement strand
CTGATTTCCACAGAGGTTGTATGAGTCTCCTACCAGCAGTGGAGAAGGGTTCCTTTTCCTCTGCAGGCTCGCTCACATTTGTTGCTGGTTAATCTTGAAATAGCAGCCATTCTTTATAATATTCTTACAGTGAATGATATCCATTTTCTTCCTTTTCTTTCTGTTCTAGTTTGTAGTTCTACAGCTATTCATAAACCAGCAGAACATTCAGTACAGCAGTTTCACACGGAGACTGAGAACTCTTTTGCAATATCAAACAACTTGTGTAAATTTAGAAAGGTTTTTTTTTTGCTTTGGCTTTGGTTTTTTGGGGGGAATACATATTTGGCTGTTTGATTCTGGGGTTTGTTGCCATACTAGAGACTGAACCTAGCACTTTTTTTTTTTTTTTTTTTTTTTAGGTTTTTTGAGACTGGGTCTCGCTTTGTGGTTCAGGCTGGCCCTGAGCTCAGCCTCAAACTCACATCACAATCCTCCTGCCTCTGCCTCCCGAGTGCTGGGATTACAGGCGTGAGCCACCACGCCTGGCACTGTGGTATGTGGTACTGGTTGCTGCTGGGTGTGGGTCTCCACAGCCAGTATTGTTATGTGGTTACCGGGGAATCGAACCCGGGTCCTTGCGCTTGCAAGACAGGCGCCAGAACCACTGAGCTAACTCCCTGGCCCTGAACCTAGCACTTTTGAACTGAGCTAAATCATCAGCAGCCCCCTCCATTTTAATTCATTTTGAGATAAAAGTCTAATTTACTAAATTGCCCAAGTTAGGCTCAAACTTCTGATGCTACTGCCTCGGCCTCCCAGAGCCCTGGAACAACAAGAATACATCATCACTCCCCAGCTTGTGGACCTAGAAATTTGAAACTGTTTCTTTTCATTATTGTATGGATTTAAGAGATGGTGTAAAAGATACTATAGTGGAAGTAGTTTGTGATGAAATTTTTTCTTGTTTTCTGTGATAGTCTTTCATACGCAATACTTTTGCATAAAATAAATAAATTTCATGATTTATTTTCAACTCTTTCAGCAGAGAGAAGCTTTCTCACGTTGAAATTGATTTTTAACATGCCTGTTAACTTATTACTCAGGAAAGTGGGGCAGAAGGATCACCATGAGTTCAAGGCCATCTCGGGCTATATACTGAATTCAAGGACAACCTGAACTACACTTATTTTTGCCTTGAAAAAACAAACAAAAAATAAGCATAAGAAAAAAACTGTCAAAGAGCCACACTGACTCATAAAAGATGGTCTCATATGGTATGAGTGTTAACAGACCAACTATGTGAAAATCTTATTTATAACAATGTAATTTATGATTTTATTTAAAAATAAGAAAAATGTGTTATGGAAAAGATACATAGTAGCTCATGAACCAAATTGTTCATTATTTTATTATTCATCCAAACATCACCAGTTCACTGAATGTCTAGGCACAAGTGAAGACAATTAAATAGACATATTTAGTATTTTTGCCAACTTTGTGTCACACAAATTTTTGTGTCACAAAAACTATGACTTTATACATGTTTTACATTCTTGTGGTTATGAAGACATTTTCATCACAGTAGGAAAATAACTTGATTTACAAGTTCTAAATGTTTCCATATATTTCCTTCAAGTTCTCCCACAAATTATTTTTGTTTTGACTCATATATGGAAAGAAGGAATTAATTTCCTTGTCAAACTTTTTATCATACTCAAACTAATAAATGTAAAATTAGTTTATGGAGGTCACTTAATACCCCATTTATTATTTTATTGTCTTTCCATGTTTTTTTTTCCTTGCCATAGCTTCTCAGCCTCCAGCTTTGCCATCTTCTTATCCCTTCCCTACAACGTATTCATCATCCTTGATGATTTATCTTTCTTGGGATGATGCCCAGACTTTTTAACATGACCAGAAGTTACCCACCTCCCTCTCTAACTCATCTCCCACTCTTTTCCTTCATTCCTCTAAGCCAATGATGGTGAAGTTTTAGGTACAAGTTCTCAAACAGCACACAAAACCCATTTATTTATCAGTGTCAACATAACACTTAAACTGAATAGTGAAGCTTTAGTTTAAAAAAACAACTCATCAACATCTTTTGTGTTAAAGAAAAACATGTGTGCCATAGGTGTGCCACACTGTTCTAAGTTATCTCTCTCCCTGAGCCTCAGTAATAGTGTAATGGTGTTGCCTTCTAGAAGAATCTTACAGGAGCAAAATTCTAGCTAGGCCTTCAGAAAGCATTGCTCCATGTGGACAGAGGGAGAGAGAGAAAGAGAAAGAGAGAGAGAGACAGAGACAGAGAGAGAGAGGAGAGAGAGACAGAGAGAGAGAGAGAGAGAGAGAGAGAGAGAGTGTGTGTGTGTGTGTGTGTGTGTGTGTGTGATGTTTACTCACACTGTCTTTATGGCTACCTTTTTGCATAACAGTGTGCATTTTCTTCATCTTGGTATCCTTAGGATATGGGTGCAATTTCTTACTCCCAACTCTTCTACTTCAGAAAAACTACACTTCAGTGCACTTCTAGTGCCACTTTACCAAAGTAACAACCACAAGAAGACAAAGGCTAAAAATTTAAGCTTGGGATCGGCAAGGCTTGGGGGCTCCAGATCCTGTGATGAAAATTAGATAGGTTGTGTGTGACTTTTAGAGAGGTCTGGGACTGAAACTGCTGGCTTTAAGTCCAGAGGATTGCTTGACACTCACCTTCTGCGTCACTCTCCTCAGCCAGCACACAACTCAGTGATCTACCTGCTTTTGATGTATCAACATGAGTAAGAATACATCTTAGCTTGGATGGTCCCCACAGCCTGAGGTATATGGACAAAGGGGCTTCTAAAGCAGGGAGAGAGGTGCTTCATAAACCCAGAGGCCATAAAGAAAGGCAGAGAAAGCTAGGACATAAAGTAGACAGAGGGATAAGGAAATTGGGAATGGCTTGAGTAAATGCAATCTTTTTTTGTTTGTTTGTTTTTTGAGACAGGGTCTCTTTTTTTTGTAGTTCAGGCTGGCCTTGAGTTCATCTTTGAACTCACAGCAATCCTCCCAATTACAGGGGTGAGCCACCACACCTGGCACTGTGGTATGAGGTTCTGATTGCTGGTGGGCCTGAGTCTCCACACCCACAATTGTATGTGGTGACCAGGGATCAAACCTGGGCCCTTGCACTTGCAAGGCAGGCACCAGAACTACTGAGCTCAATCCCCCCTCAATTAAATACAATCTTAAAGTAGATACCATTTCAGCATCTATGCCCAATGGAAAAGGCGTCCTAGGATTCAGCATTTACACACTAAAACTTGAATGTAGACACAAGTGGCAGTGACTCATTATCACTCCACCAAATCTGGTGGATTTCAGTACTGCAGAACCTGGAAAGTTCATACTGGCCTTGAAATTACTACATACCCATAGCTGGTTTCAAATTCATGCATGCTGGATTTTCACTTTCTTCACTGAGTGCAGACCCTGAGGGCAAACTTTTATTTCTTCTATTTTTTTCTCTTCTTTTTATTTTGCTGTTTTTTTCTTTTTTTCTAGTTTTTCTCATTGGTTCTGGTACTTTTAGCTAATTCTATTAATTTTCTTTCACTGTTTAATAAGATCACTTGAGTTTTCTCTCCTCTTTCTCATCTTCTCTTCTATTTTATAAATTTTTTTTCTCCTACTTCCCACCTGCTCCATCTCCACTAGTATTATTCTTAAACTTTACTAACCTTCTGATATTTAGATAACTCAATGCGACTATTGTTGAAATCTTTTCTATTGTTAATGGTTGTATAGTTGTTACATTTACTAGGTGTTAATTATTTTTCAGGATTTGTTGTTATACCTATATTATAATTATAAATCTCTTTTCTATGATTAAATGTGATATAGGAGTAGCTTTTATTGATTCTTATGGTATGTCATATCTACTTTGTTTCTGATTCTATCACTATTGCAGACTGTGTTGCTATTACAGCAAGGAAGTCATTGCTATTAATTTATTTTTACTCTGTGCCAATATCTGGTTTGTTTTCCACGTCATCAACAATACTGTGGTTCCTTCCAGAGTACTGAATGCTCACCAATTACACTGCACCCTCTCTTCCCAAATTATCAGACATGATTAGGTCTAGGGACAGACCAAAGCCTACAGTAGCCATACTAAAGCCTATAGTTAGCCACATCCAGAGTATATCCCTAAAAAAACAGATGCTAACTACAAAATCTCCATAATAGCAACAGTCTTTCCTCTATAATCAGCCCACAAACCTCAGCACAGACAGAAAGAATGAAAGAAAGAGAGAGAGAAAGGGAAAGAGAAAGAGAAAGAAAGAGGGAAATTAAGAAGGAAAGGAAGGGAGGGAGGAAGAAAGGTAAGAAAAGGCAACAAAATGTTTCCCTAAAGCTGATCTATAGGACATTGACAACAAGGAAATCAAAAGTCAAAGCTGAATTATACAAAATTATAAAAAAGAGACAAAAAAGGATCAATAATTTATAATGGCCAAAAATGAGTTATAACCTATATAAAATACCAAACAGAAATCTAGAAGACTAAAAATTATATTGAAAGTATGGATAGCATAAGTTACCACTGTGAGGACTGAGTCAGAACAGATATGGCTGATACAGGTAATCATACAGTGAGAAATACATTTAAAGCAATAGAACATAAAATGTGGTTCCAACAGATTCTGGGTGGCCCAAAGGATTAAATGAAATTATTTTTTAAAAATCACAAAATAACACAAATGGACAAATGGGACAGAATAGATTCAGAGGCACATTCAGCTCTGATCACTGACAAAGGGTCCAAAAACACACTGGGGAAAAGATGGACTCTTTAGCAAATGGTGCTGGGGAAACTGGCTATCCAAATGCAGATGAGTGAATCTAGACCAATATGTCTCACCACATAGTAAACTAAAATCAAAGTCGATGAGAGATCTATATATTAAAACTGAAACACTTAATCTGCTGGAAAATAAAACACACAGAACTCTTGAAGACAAAGGCATGGGCAAGGGCAAGAACTTTCTGAATTAAACCAAATGGCACAAGAAATAACACAAAGAATCAACTAATGGGACCATACCAAGTTAAAAACCTTCCACACAGCAAAGGAAACAACCAACAGTAAAGAGACAATCTATAGAATAGAAAAAAAATTTTGCCTGGTATTCCTCAGAAAGAGAACTTATAGCTAGAGTATATAAAGAATAAAACTTAGACATTGTCCCCAAAGTAAAGGACTTAATCAAAAAATTGAACAAGTAAAAATGGGTAGTCACTTCCGAGAAGTACAAATGTACTTCTCCTCCTACATACATGAAAAACTGATAACATCTCTAACCATTAAAAAAATGCACATTAAAATTACACTGAGGGCCAGGGATGTAGCTCATTGGCATGGCACCAGCACAAAGTACAAGGTCCTGAATTGATCACCAGTACCGCAAAAGAGAGGGGCTGAGATTTGTCTCAGTAGCACTGTGCCTTGCAAATGCAAGGTCCTGAGTTCAATCCCCAACATATATACACACATTAAAAAAAAAAAAAAAAAACTACAATGAGTAAGGTATGGTGGTGGATGCATATAATCTCAGCATTTGGGAGGGTATGGCAGGAGGGCTGTGTTGAGTTTGAGACCAGTATGGTATTACATACTGAGTTCAAACCCAACTTGACTACATAGTATGATCCTGTCTAAAAAAAAGAAAAAATTTTAAAACTATACTGAGAATTCTTTTTACTCCAGAAAGATTAGCTAACTTTAAGAAGTCAAATAATATCAAATGCTGGCGATACTACAGGGAGAAACAAGGACTTTGGTATTGCTGGTAGGAAATAAACTAATGCAACCACTATCAAAATCAGTATTTAGATTCCTCAAAAAACCTAAAACTAGAAATTTCATTAGATTCGGCTGTTCTTTCTCCAGATATCTTTCTGAAAGAGCTAAATATGTTATACTACAGTGATAAATGCATACCCATGTTTATAGCAGCACAGTTCCCAATAGCTAAATATTGAAAGTGGCCTAAATGTTCATCAACAGATGAATAATAAATTAGGAAAATGTGGTACTTATACCCAACATAGAACTACTTTACCATAAAGGATAAATGTGCATTGTTTGTAGGAAAATATATGCATCTTGACACTGTAATGTTAAGTGAAATAAATCAGACATTCAACCGTAAAAGCACATGATTTCTCTGATATGAGAAGCTTATAATATAAAGAGTAAAATAAAAGATAATATAAAACAGGGATACAGATCTTTTGCAAACCAGAAAGAGACCAAGAGAAGGAAGAAGGAGAGGAAGGGGAAAACAAGGAAATAACAAGTAAGTAAGATTATGTACTGCAAACATGTCCTAATAAAAATCAAAACAAATAAAAGCAAGACTGCTTAGCTAACCTGCCAGGATTTTTGATTTAGTACACACGGGGTACAGCCAGATCCTAAGGACAGAGATTACAGGAATGGGCTCTCCCACCCCGGCTTTTTCAGAATTGTCATTTCTAGCACATTTCCAGGCGATGCTGCTGTTGCTGAGCTGGAGACCACACTTGGAGAACCCCTACTGTGCACATTAACCACACAGAACCTTCACCTTGGTCACTGCTGGTCATTCACACTGCACTTATTTCTTGCTCCCTTGTGCTTTTATTTATATGCATTCTTTTTTCTGAGCTGCATTGTTTTAAGAACGCAGAGTTCTCCATCCCATACTATGGCTTATGTTTGTGAATTTTTTCTGAAAGCCACTGATGCAACCTGAGCAGAATGAGAACATGATCATATTTATACTTCAAAGAGATGACTCTGGGCAACTGACTTGCACCAGGGGGTAAGAAGAAGTTGTCAGAGAGCATTCAGGCAGAATAGGTCAGAGACAGTGGAGAACAGTGCAGCAGAGGGTTAATAAATAGCAGTTTAAACTAGTACAGATGGAGAAAAGTACAGGTAGTCCGTACAGGAAGCACAAGTAACAGGACCAAGATGAGGGTTAGATGTGAAGGACAAGAAATCGGGCAAGGTGAAGAATGCCTTTGCAGGTTCTGCGTACGCAACTGGATGGACTTCGGTTCCATTTCCAGACACTGGAGGAGAAAACTCATGGAAGAACATAAACACTGTCCTATACACAGGTTCTGTAACCTTTTGGTTTTTGATTCCTGAAAGTCAACTTGTAAATGCCTTTTTAAAAACTCCTTACTTGCTTCATTTTTCTTTTTCTTCTTCTATACAAACACTTATTCCTAGTTTTAGAAGATGTACATATTGCAGCTTTCATCTTTAGAGACCACTTCTTTAAACATTTGACCATCAAAAACTGATTGAAAGTTTTGTAAATGAGTGTCTTGTTCAGAAATAGCTCTACGAGAAAAAAAAGTTGGGGGGGGACGACACAGAACATCACATGGGCTGATAGTATTACCAAGAAGTATATATCAGCATCCTGACAAATTTTACTAGATACACATTCAGGTCATTATGAGAACATTCAAAAAGAGAAAAATATAAGAGATGACATGAAGGAAAACATATAGTATAGACTTGTGATTTGATTCAATAATACCTCCCACCAAGAAGTAGAGGTGCTTGGGATAGTGAAATCCCTGGGCAAGAAAGAGCATCTTGGTGTTTTTCAAGGAATTTAGAATCCTTCAATGTATATGGTTTAGAAATCTACTGGGGATGCTGAAATGCTATCAGACACCTCTGCAGGGGGCTGCAGTCTAATACTCAGTGTATAATGCAGGTCTGAGGGGGGAAAATACAAAATAGAACTAAAAGAGACAGAAGGAAGGACACCAAGATGACCATCACTGCTACAATCAACATAGGCACTGGCCTGTCCAAGCCACTGACTTCTATTGGTAATCAATTCGGGTAAAGGTAAGTTAGACACAAGGGCAGAACTACATGTGAGGATGTGCATCATGCAGTTTCTATGGAAGTGAATGTGAGCAAGGCTTGTAAAAAACAAGACAAAGTATTCTCAAATTAAGAACAGAATAGACAAAATACACAGCCATAAATAGAACATTGTTCTTCTGGTTAAGAAGGTTTTGGTTGTAGAAATATAATTTTGATGTGATTTACTCTGATCTTGGTATGTAGACTTCAGCTGGACTCATTTCTCTTTACAAGCCAATTATTTTATTTCAATTTTAAAAGTTTCATCTCTTTACCAGTATATTTATACTTCTATGGCTGCTTAAATTCTTTCCCTGGGCACTGCCTGCCCCCCCACCCACACACACATATGCATATATATATAAATATACATATATATACACACACATATATATATATATATAAAATATAATTCTCTATATCTTTTTTTAAAGGAAGACATTCTTGTGGAATACTCTAGTTCCAGTTTCAGTTTATTAATGTCTAAGTAATGCCACTCTGAAGACATACAATTCCATAAGTAATCACTTATCCCTTATCACAAAGCCAATTTGATTATAAGAGTCTTGCAGAGATTATAACCTAAAACTTCCAAAGCTTCAACTTCATGTTGCAAAATCTTCACATCCAATAAAGAAAGCCATGCCAAGCATAACCTAAAGGGCACAAAGCATCGAGAAGGCTAACAGGCAGCCTTTAGGTTCTTAGTTCCAACAAATCTCAAAAGTTCACATTATTTATCCAATATTTTCAAAACACTTACTACATACCAGATATGTGAGGTGCTTCAATACTACAATAAAGGTTTATGTCATTGTTTAAAAGTAATATAAATAGGGCCGTGGAGTTAGCTCAGTGGTTCCAGTGCCTGTCTTGCAAGCGCAAGGACCTGGGTTCGATCCCCGGTAACCACATAACAATACTGGGTGTGGAGACTCACGCCCAGCAGCAACCAGTACCACATACCACAGTGCTGGGCGTGGTGGCTCACGCCTGTAATCCCAGCACTCGGGAGGCAGAGGCACGAGGATTGCTGTGATGTGAGTTTGAGGCTGAGCTCAGGGCCAGCCTGAACCACAAAGTGAGACCCTGTCTCAAAATAAATAAATAAATAAAAGTAATATAAAATAGAAGCCACTTCTTAGTTTAACATGGGTGGCATATCCCTTAGGTTTATTTCATCCCTGCGCCCCTTTCTGATTTTTAGCTTGGGGGAATGTGCAATGAAGGGTCTACAACAGGGCTACAGCAAGGGAAATGATATTTCTTTTTCAGTCTTGCTTTCTTCCTAACTGGCTTGTTTCCCAGAAGGGAGTTAAGAAAAAGAGCCTAAGGCCATTATGAGTAACAGTGATACCAAGACTGGCATAATACTGACTCCCAGGAGTAATTCTCTTCATCTAGTGTTTCTATGCAGAATTTTCCTGAAAATCCTCCTCTCTGCACCTCTATAGGACAGCTTTAAGCCTTCATTTTATAGATAATGCAACTATAGCTCCCAATAAACAAGGAGCCCCACCCCCACCCCCAGTTCAGGGATGAGAATGGGGACTTAAAGGATATAACTCCAGGCCTCATTTCAGTCTAGTAAATTGTCTTCTGGAGAAAGAACCCAGGAAAGCATATTTTGAACAATCACCTCCAATTATTACTAACACAATAAGCCACGTCTGGATCACAGACCAGGTCAGAAAACCATCAGAGAGAATCAGGAAATGGGGTGAGGTGGCAGGAAGACAGATGATGTCAGGCCCCTGACTTGCAGGCTATGATTTTTTAACTCTCTGGCACACATTAAATTAGAATTAGCACCAACCAAGCCATATATAAGAAAGATTAGAATTATTAACTTTGGATGGGCACCAGATTACCAAACCACAAGAAGAGAAACAACATGGTAACTACAGGAAGTTAAAAGGTCACTATGGATTGTGGGTAGAGAGGAGAGTGGAAACAATTTATTTCTAAAGACAGACTTCATTAACTGTGATCACTTTTGCATACTGGCAGCACTTTTGACCAAGAGTGAACTGATTTGCATACCCTGGGTTTGAATTTCAACCACGAAAAGCAAAGAATGCGCTGATGTACAGCCAGCTGAAGACCTCTGTTTGGATTTATTCTTCTTCCTGGACAACTACTGCTAAAACCTACAGAAGAAGGCCAAGCCACCTTAGCAGTTCTTAGTTTCATTTAGTATAAAGAACCGCTGAAGTTACGAGTTGGGGTGCAACTCAATAATCCCAACACCGTGGGAGGTTAAAGCAGAAGGATGGAAAATTCAAGTCTAAACAAGCCCAGACAATTCAATAACTTAGTGAGAACTGTCTGAAAAAAAAATTTTTAAAGAAAAGGATTTGTCCTAGATTCAAGGCTCAGCACTTTAAAGTGAAATAAAACAGCACATCAAAAGGCTGCAGATGTCCTGTGCATAGGAATGGACACTGATACTGTCTTCTTAGAGGACTGTCAGTATCCATAAGGAAAAGGCTATAGCTCAGTGGTCAAGTGCTGGTCTACAGAAGGCAACATTCAGTACTTAATACTACTGTAAAAGTAAAATAAATAATCATATGATTTGATATGGCAGACTTCCAAGAATTTATCTGGCAGCAACAAATACATATATTAGCACACCTGCAAAAAGGTTTATTGGAAAATTTTTAAACACTGAAAATAACTCAAATTTTCACCAGTTGATAATGCTTGAATAAATTCAGCCTTTTTTGCTTTTGTTTCATACTTGCTGTGAATCAAACTCATGACTGTATTCTAGACAAGCACAAGATCCCTGACCTATAACCTTAGTGAAAGCTATCTTAAGTTGTGCTTCATCTACACTTTCATGAGAGTTACAAAATATACTAAGTGGATGACTAGCATGTATAACATAACTCCTTTTTTTTTTGCTGCCAGAGATTAAACCCAAGGTGTCACACATGCTATCTACATAGGTACTGTACCAGTGAGCTACAATTCCTAGCCCAATTCTGTTTCATTTTATAAAAAACATGTATCAATTGTGTATTTTGTTTTGTTTTGGGTACCAGGAATCAACTAAATTGTGTATTTTAAGTGTGACTTCTATGTGTGTGAATAGATAGATAGACAGATAGACAGACAGACTGATTGACAGATACACATTTACAGATCATATGCACTCACTATATCAATATATACATGCATTCAGAGATTTGTAAATGCACAAAAAAGTTGGGGAAGAGGGACTAGCCACTGACAATAACTCCCTACTTGAATGGATTAGAGAGAAGAGCAGAATGAGAGCCTTCTAATTGTATTTTGCTCTTCATTTTTTGGGTTCCCAGTTTTATTATATGTATTTTATTGCTGATAATTTAAAAACAGTAATATAGATTTTAAAAAAGAAATTTGGTGGATAGTTAGAAATGATACTATTCTTAAAAGGTATAGAGATTCAGAAAATTTTTGGAGTGAGAAGATAAGAAACTACTATCTCTACAGAACTATCCCTCTACAAATGATAGTTTCTTTCTCTCTCTTTTCTTTCTTCTTTTTCTTTTAACTTTTTATCTTTTTTAGAACAGAGTCTTGCTTTGTAGTTCAATCTAGCCCTGAATTCATTAGGTATAGTTCATGCTGGTGCTGAAGTCACAGCACTGCTCCTACCTCAGGATCAGTGTTAAGATCACAGGTGTGCAGGGCTGGGAGTTAGCTCAGTGGTTCTGGTGCCTGTCTTGCAAGCGCAAGGACCTGGGTTCGATCCCCAGTAAATACATACTATACTGGGTGTGGGACTCACGCCTAGCAGCAATCAGTACCACATACTACAGTGCCGAGTGTGGTGGCTCACGCCTGTAATCCCAGCACTCGGGAGGCACAGGCAGGAGGATTGCTGTGATGTGAGTTGGAGGCTGAGCTGAGGGCCAGCCTGAATCACAAAGTGAGACCCTGTCTAAAAAAAAAAAAACCCTAAAAAAAAAAGACTACAGGTGTGCAACACTACGTCCAGCCTCTCCTCCTCTTAAAAAAAAAAAAAGTGGAAGCTAGCAATTGGAACAGTTAGAACATTGATGGACCCATGAAGTAAAGACTTGCATCTTCTTCTTTTTGTCCTCTATTCTTCAGCCTCGCAGCACCCCTAAATAAAGAAGCTCTTCAACTTTGAGAGATCACTGGTATAAAATAGAAGAAAAATAAAAACAAAAACTGTAAAAACAAACATTAAAAAATCCAATCTGGCCACTAGGGGGAGAACACTGCATATAAAACCACTTCAGACTGATTGTTCACTGTAAAACATTTCTACACATTAAGGTCTGTTCAGAGATCATTCAAAACTGAAACAGCGTTATGCTTCCCAAATATACCCTGAGGCAAAGGGTTTTGTAAG
>PVIR01042363.1:0-12268 GCA_004026965.1 Petromus typicus | reverse complement strand
AATCCTCCTGCCTCTGCCTCCCGAGTGCTGGGATTACAGGCGTGAGCCACCACGCCCGGCACTGTGGTATGTGGTACTGGTTGCTGCTGGGTGTGGGTCTCCACATCCAGTATTGTTATGTGGTTACCGGGGAATCGAACCCGGGCCCTTGCGCTTGCAAGACAGGCGCCGGAACCACTGAGCTAACTCCCCGGCCCCACAGTTCTTATCTCTAATACATCTTCAGCTTGTTAGACCTTTGTACAAGTTGACTAATGTCTCAAATCCAGATCAAATCAATCTACTTGTATTTTTAAAAAATAATTCAGTATATAGACTCAAGATAGAGAATGTCTCAATCCAAGGTTCTCATTAATGTATGGACATAAGAGGAGAAACTTCTTCCTTCCCAGTATTAGAAGAGGAAAGAGTTGCCCAGAGGAAATAGTTATTGTCTTCTTGTCATATTTATGAATATTTACTGATACCTCTTCTTAGATACTTAAGTGTCGCTTTGCTAGTATTTTTCAGGCCTTCTCAAAGCCCCATAAAATCAGTGGAAAAGAAAAGCCATTAGTAGTTTGTACAGCATCACTCCTTGGTGAGTGGCAGGAACAGGACAGGAACCCGGGTCTGTCTCCTGACCTCCCCACCTCTTCAAGGAAGGGGCCACCCTATAAAAAGGATGACTGAGGGTATCCCAGAAAAAAGGAAGGAGATTTATTTGTCCTTCCATTGCTTATTGAAGAGAGTACTAGTGACGCTAATTCTAGAAGGGGTCCCAGATTGAAGGCAGGGAATCCAAGTATTAGAAAAGTGTTAACGGCTACTAAGACTGTGTGCCAAATCAGTGGAGGCAAAGTTAAAAGAAGAGATTACTCTTACTGAATTATGCAGGTGACATTGGACAGAAAATAGAACTAAAACACTTTAGTGCACCGAGCCATGTACTTTAAGATGGTAAATTTTGTTGTGTATTTTAGCATAATTTTAAAAATTGGAAAAAATATGCAACTTGTTTTTATACATTGATTTTTATTTACATATAAATTGAAGAATAATCATACACTGAGCGCAGTCTAAACTATTTTAAATAGATTATAATACAAGATTTGCTATATTTTTCATTAATTGGATGAGTTTGTCACATACAGGATACTCATAAAAATAGGTGCACAGGATTGTTTATTCTACCTTCTGTCTATTTATCCTATTAGAGTAGATACTTTATACCAAGTGCTATGGTAGGTAAAGCATCTTTGTTCCCTAGGAACTTACTGTTAGTTAGCTCTAATAACACTTACCTTTTCTACCACACTAATATTTTAAGGATAATTAATCCCTTCTTTGTACTTGTATAATATTTTTTCATGTAGAACTGAACTAAAGAAGGCACTGGGGTATGAGATCAGACAAGACAGCCTTGGCCTCAAAGTATAGGTCTAGTAAGGGGATAGACTAGTACATTAGTAACAATACATTATCATCACAGTGAAGCCACACAGGTTAAGTAGTGGTGCCAAGAGGAGACTAAATGGTCAGTGTAACAGCCCCATGCTGGAGGTGAGAGTAATTAGAAAATCTATGGTTGCAGTACTGAAAATATATCAACAAGCATGAGACTAACATGAAGAGACATTGTCCTTATGCCTCTTTAATAGGACATCACATATTGTACAATAATCAATTAACTGTGGATTTGTTCTCTTTGTAAACTGAGAGCTCTTTGAAATCAAGGATTATATTTTATTCTTGTATCCTCCCTGCACTTACATTGTTCCCTGTGTATATTAATGTCCTATGAATGCTGAAAAGGAGCAAACGGATTACAGAGAATGATGACACCACGTTGAGTGATAAAGAGTAATAATAATAAGCTGTCAGGCTGGAAACAGCCCCCTATGAGAAAGTAGCATTATGTCTTGGCAAGGCCACACAATCACTCTTATAGAAAATACTTCAACACGCAAAGCTCTTCCCAAGATGTGTCATTAATGAAAGCATACAGATTCCTAATGACTGGCAGTATCTAAACTCCAATCACAAGTGTTTTAGGGGGTAGTGGGCTTTAAAATAATTGTCTGCTGTCTCTAAGGTATATCTAGGCAAAAGGAAATCACATTGCTTGGTTTGAGACAGTGGAGACAAGTAGCTTTTACCTGAGCCAAAACCATTGGCTTTGTGGAGACTCAGGCCCAGCAGCAATCAGTACCACATACCACAGCACCGGGCATGGTGGCTCACGCCTGTAATCCCAGCACTCGGGAGGCAGAGGTAGCCGGGGGGGGGGGGGGGGGGCGCAGAGGCAGGAGGATTGCTGTAATGTGAGTTGGAGGCTGAGCTCAGGGCCAGCATGAATTAAAAGCGAGACCCTGTCTCAAAACAAAACAAAACAAAAAACCATTGGTCTTGGTCATGTAGATTTTCATGCACCTCATCAAAGAGTGACTGTAACTCGAAACTGAAGGAGCATCTGTGTGCTGCTGATGCCTGGCAGAGACTAATGTTCTCTCATCAGTGTCCAGATAAAATGGCCTGACCAGAGGGTAACACTAATTGGCACTTCCTCTTTGGATAAATGTGCTTACTTAAATTAGTGTAGTTCAAAGGCAACAAGGTGAGTCCTCCACTGGGAATGGAAGACTTAATATTGATTCCCACCTTTGCGGGTAACCAGTTGAGAGATAAGTTTCCATTAAACTTTCCTGACTCAATCAGTAATTGTATAGATTAAAATATTGTCAGTAAATATTTGAACATCTTTTCTTTGCTAGGAACTGTATTAGGAGAGTAGGGAGCCCTCCCCTCCTATTCCCATCGTGCAACTTTGAATCAATTGGGGAAGATAACTACATAAACAAATTATTACAAGTAGATAATTCAAATACATTAGGTGCCACGAGGGAGAATGACATGATGTGTTGCAGAGGAGAGTGTGGGGCGGGAGGTGGCAAACCTGGCCAATCAATTGTGAAAGTTCTGAAAGATCTCCCGTGAGGAAATGGTGGTGTTTTTAAACTGGCACATGTGAGATCTGTATAGTTAACAGGTTGCTGATTTGATTTCTCAAGGCCCTGTGTGATATTCTCTATAAGCAAAAGGTTTCTCTGGAACACAGTTCTTTCATTTGTGTGCAGAGAAATTCAATGTGAGAAGTAATTTGCCCTCTCTGTTATTGAAACTATCAGTCACTGTGTTTTAGAACCAGCAGCTGACTTTACAAAAGGGAAGTTTTAGCAGGCTGCATATTAATAACCTCCTTTTAAAGATACAACTAAAATTCAGAGATAAGTTACATGCCCAAAGTCATGAGACTCAAGAGTGTTGGAAGGAAATTATTTTTTTGTCTGCCATGGCACTGTCCTGTTTTCATTAACAGATAATACCTTGTTATGTGTGATAGAATTCTGATCTGGAAAGACGGGTGAGATTGGATTTTCTCTCTCTTTGATTGTTGACTAAAATAACTATGGCCATAGCCTGACAGCTTTCTCTGTATGCCAGCTTTTATAATGCTGTCTTGAAGCGAAGAGTGCAGTCCTGGGGACCACAATACCTGGTTCAATTGTATGCAAGACAGTGAGCAAGTTAATTGATCTCTCTGTGCTTTGTTTTCCTGATATGAAAAATGGATATAGTTGTA
Source organism: Petromus typicus (assembly GCA_004026965.1). Lineage (NCBI taxonomy): Eukaryota > Metazoa > Chordata > Mammalia > Rodentia > Petromuridae > Petromus > Petromus typicus. Next base: position 8,646 of record PVIR01042363.1, on the reverse strand, counting down.
GTACTTACCCCATAGGATTATCACGAGGATTGAGTCACAGCATGTAAATGCTTTGAGTAGAACGTGGGACATAATAAATGCTCAAGAAGTTTTATTTACTTTTTAGTAATGAGGGAACTTTTAAATAGGAAAAAAACCCCCAAAAAACTCTTAAAAAAATTATGCCTCTCTTCCCAACCAGAAACACTTCATAATCATATATTGTAAATGCTTTATTTAGGACAAATAATAACTATAAAATTCTTTGGATGACAGTGGTTCCATGTAAAAGCTAAACAAGGCTCTTTTATTTCTTGCTTTTCCAACCTGATCCTTCTCTGATGCCTTTGCAGCTCCAGATCTGGGACACTGCAGGTCAAGAGAGATTTCGGTCCATTACCCAGAGTTATTACCGAAGCGCCAATGCCTTGATCCTCACCTATGACATTACCTGTGAGGAATCCTTCCGTTGCCTTCCTGAGTGGTTGCGGGAGATAGAACAATATGCTAGCAACAAGGTCATCACTGTGTTAGTAGGTATGTAAGGACTCATGAGGAAGGAAATTGATTTGTGGGCACCAGAAATTTCATCGTTGCATAATACCTACGGCGTGGTACTTTCCAGGAATATAGCCTCCAGTTAGAAAAATTATGTAGTCAACATTAAGTTCTTTTATAATTGAAGAGAGTGTGTAATAGGTTGTTTCTTGGTGATGGTTTAGCTAAATGAAGTAGAAAACATTGCTGATTACTTTTTCTATAAACATTGGCACGAAGGAAGAAGATGTATGGTCATGACAGTTATATGGGTTCCTATATATTTTTTAAAAATCTAGTTACAATAAGATGAAAATTACTAGTCTAAAAGTAAAAAGGTATCTTTTAAGTTGATAACAAATTTGTTATTGAAGCAATAGTTTATTACCTAAAAAAAAAAAAAAAAGACTTTGGTTAAATTTTTTCCCATCTTACATTTATGCTTATTTTAGAAATTCTGTTTCAGAAAGAATCTCCTCAAGGAACTGCTGTTTGTGCATCTTATAGGAGGATATAACCTGTTTGCATTGGGGGGAGGAGAATAGAAGATAATCCTGGATTTTCTTGGTGACACATATATCCATTAAAAGTGAAAATGCAGGGCTGGGGATTTAGCTCAGTGGTTCCGGCGCCTGTCTTGCAAGCACAAGGACCCGGGTTCCATCCCCAATAGGCACATACAATAATGCGCATGGAGACTCATGTCCACCAGCAATCAGTACCACATACCACAGTGCCGGGCGTGGTGACTCATGTCTGTAATCCCAGTACTCAGGAGGCAGAGGCAGGACAATTGCTGTGATGTGAGTTGGAGGCTGAGCTCAGGGCCAGCCTGAACTACACAGCGAGACCCTGTCTCAAAAAAAAAAAAAAAGTGAAAATGCAGTAAAACAAACCAGATTATTAAAAACTTCTCTAGCTGTGATGGAAAAGTGTTAAAAAACTATGTAGTTGTTAACATGTTTTCAGCCTTGGAAGTAATTTTGTTGTATAGTCTAACAAGACTTGATTTTGGAAGTATGAGCAGAGAACCTTAGAAACATTGTTAAGTTACAAATTATGGCTAAAACTAAATGAAGTGAACATTTTATAATAAGCTCTGTGACTTACATATATGTGTTAGCAGTAATACTTGGAGGTGAAATACCATGATCACTGATCTACAGGTGAAAAACTCAAGGCTCAGAGATGTGAAATTCTTTGTCTCAGGTCATACAGTGTGTAAGATCAATTTCTTATGTCCTCTAAATGTCCAGTTGTAACATGCTACTTCATAACAAATTACTAGATTTTTCCTTTGGGCTGGGTTAAGTATCTGCCTCTATGAGCTAATGCTCTATGCTCAGTCTAGAAAACCCTCATATACAGTGGTGAACCTTTGACACAAGCATGTGAAAGCCCCCAGCTCTGGACTGAATGCTTTTGTTATGTTTTACAGAGAAATTAGAGAAGTTAGAGAATTGAGAATTTAGGCCAAAGCATGGAAATTTTATCTAAGAAAGTTAAATGAAGATGTGAGGGGAAATAATTAGTTCAGTATGAAATATCTTAGTATAGAAAATTTTAAACATAAGTAGAGAAAACAACACAGTAATTCCTTGTGTATACATCTTTCTGGCTCTTTTTTGCAGTAGTGAGGATTGAAACTTTTGTATGATGTGCAATGCCCTGCCACTGAGCTACATCCTCAGCCCGCATGTACCTGCCTTTCAACTTGAGTTAGCAACTGACTCATGGCCAGTCTTATTTTTATGTTCTCCATCTATTCTGTTTATCCTTTTTATCCAAATTATATTGAAGCAAATCTCATGTATTTCTAACATATTTTTTTTTAAAAAAGAAAACTTAACTATAATGCCATGTTCATACCTAAAAAGTATTAACAATTTGTTAACCTCAAAAGTTCAGACAGTAATCAGATAGCCTGGTTGAGTTATAATTTGTTAAAGTTTCCTACTCTTTTTTTGATACTGGGGATCAAACTCAGGACCTTGCACTTGAGAGGCAGGTCCCAGAATCACTGAGCTAAATCCCTGGCCCATACTTTGTTAAAGTTTCAAAACAAGGTCCAAACAAATTTCATATGTAGTACTTCATAGTTAAACCTGTTAATTCCTCTTCCATATTTACTTTCTTGGAATTTGTTAAAGCATTTGTTTTTCCCGTGGATTTTACAAGTTTAAATTTGATATTTTACCTTCACGGTATTATTTGACATGTCCTTTTTTTATCTATTATTTCTTGCAGATTTTTAGATAGATTTAGATGGCTGATGAAAATCAGATTTTGTTTTTAACAAAAATACTCCACATATGATATTCAGGGTACAATTCTCATAGCACAAGAAGGATGCTTGATCATTATTATTATTTTTTGGTACTGTGGATCAAACTTGGGACCTTGTGCTTGTGAGGCAGGTGCCAGAACCACTGGGCTAATTCCTTGGCCTTATTTTTTTTTAATCACTTTTCAAGGTGATCAGTTGACTCATTAAGATCTTCTAAAAGTAACTATAGAAATGTGCTTATATTTTAATATAATATTAATTTATGGACCTAAATGCTCAGTGTATTCTAATGCCTAGCAATTGATATTCCAGTTCCGACTTCGATAGTCAAAGCTTCTTCTGAGTCCTTGAGGCTTGATCCCTTAAATAGCTGATAATTTTCTTGCTTTTCAGAATGCTAAGTATTCCATACATATCTCATGTATTTCCTGTCTCAGAACTGAAATTGGCCCTTTGTTCAAGAAGTGCTATTTTTTTTTTTAATAGAAAATTTAGAGGCCACAGTTCTCCTGACTAGTCAGTAGATTTTAGGCTTTTCAGAGGAAAGACGTGGTATGTGTGTATAATAAAATTATAGCACCCATAAGACGGTTGATTTATTAGGTTCTACTAAGCGTCCTGAGTCACAAGATTGCCATAGCCTTGCTTGGGATCATGTTCACTTAGCAAAATACAGGACAACAAACCTGGCCCAATAGCAAGTCACAGTGAAGCAGGCCTCTTTGCTGGAAGTAGTCCTCATGGTAGTCCATGTAGCTTCAAGGAGCCCTCCCTTTTTCCAAACAATTCTGGTGTCAGGAAACAAGGCTCTCTTCAGGTAAGTGCAGGATCTGCCCTGGATGAGAAGCCTCAGTGCTCCCCTGGAGCCATCATCTCAAACAGCTGCTCCATGGGCGAAGCATTCGGGATGTCTTTAAGTGAAGAATCTGTCCATGCAGGGAAGCCCCAAGTTGTGGCATTCCATTAGGCATTTATAATTCATGTGCAGGACTCCCAGGCACAGTAATTTATCAGTTGGGTCATTTAAGCACTGTTGCCAGGTAACACAGTTGACATATCACCTTTGTCAGGTATCCTGGAGAGTAGAGATAGAAAACTTTTTAAAGATAAAATATTCCATGAATTATTCATACTGATATTTCCATTTATAATTCAGGACTGTGGAAATTTTACTTCATTAATCATATATCTGTATTTCTTCTTTCTCATGCCAAGATCCTAGTTCGCAGCACACCACGATTATTCATTTGCTTTATTTGATAGTATTCACACATATAAAACAGCCTCATAATAGCTGTACTGACACACTACCACCAAAACAATGAAACAGTTCATGACATTTCCTTCAATTCTTTTTTTAGGGATACATGACAAATTACCACATCTAAATTTATGTGAAATACTGGTATGCATACATCACTATATGATAAACATATTTAATGTTGGTTTTGATTTTTAAGAACTGACTTTCAAAGGTTAACTTGGTATTATATAACTATTATTGTAAATTATATAAAATTCTGTCAGTGTCTGAAGTAAAACTCTATATAAAAAATATATCGAGGGGTTCCATTTTCTACTTTTATGCCCTCAACTTTGATGTTTTTGTTGGTAATCATTGTCTTTTAAATTAAAATTTTGGTTTATTGTTTCCCAAGAAACAGCAGATAAATGTGTGTATGTATATTCTTACTTGTAAATTACATGTTTTTCCTTTCTTTGAGCTTAACAATATATCCTAGAGTTCTCATTTCATGTCTTTATGTAGAAATATGCCTTCTTGTTTTTTCCAGGGGCAGATACGCCGCTGTGTGGATGTTTGATAGTTGATTCAGTTGGACATTTGAGTTCTTTGCTATTGTAAATGGTTCTGAAATTTTAAATTAATCATTTTAGTAAACACAGTTACTTGCTTTGCTTTACTCACCCATTTGCCTAGTTTGACTTTAGATCTGGTTTGAAGTTTGATCCTTTTTGATACTATAACAAGTTAAGCAGTGACTGTCTCTTCACCACTGTTGCAGGCAACAAGATCGACCTGGCTGAAAGGAGGGAGGTTTCCCAGCAAAGAGCTGAAGAATTCTCAGAAGCACAGGACATGTATTATCTGGAGACCTCAGCCAAAGAATCCGATAATGTGGAGAAACTTTTCCTTGACTTAGCATGCCGACTCATCAGTGAGGCCAGACAAAACACACTGGTGAACAATGTATCATCACCTTTACCTGGCGAGGGGAAAAGCATCAGCTATTTGACTTGTTGTAATTTCAACTAAAGGCTGAAGCGAGGAAAGCAAAAGGAATCAGCAGCTGCCCTGATAGGCCACAAGTTGCTGGAGAGATCTGGCGATGACTGTGGCTCCGACTCTCGGACCTTCTGACTCCTGTGGGCTCCTGAGCTTACAAAGTGTGGCAGGCCAAGGGCCTTGTCCACGGGCCAGCATTAGCAGAACAAATAATGGTTTTACCCTTTCGCAGTCTGGAGTTGGAGCAAGGAGAAAATTGCACTAGGCACTCCATGATTTACAGAGCATGTTGCTTTTGTTTTTTTAAAAAGCAAGTAAAAGCGCATTCCTGACACAGCCCAGGGGGAAATGTACTGTAGGGAATCCCTCCTGCACGTTAGTGGGTGCATGTGGGGCTGTTCTTCAAGGGCTTTGGTGGTAATCTTCTAGTTGCCCTGGTGTTCTTGTCTACCAGATAAACCAAAACTGGGAAGGCGAGTACTGTCTCTATGGTGCATATTGATGGCCCCATGGAGATTTTGAAAAGTGTTACTTCTTTTGTCCACAGGCACTTTCAAAAACTTTGGGATGTAAAAACGAAATGAAACCTTTACCATGACCAACAATAGCAATCGTTGTTTTAATAATACGTTCAAGCTCCATGACTCCTTTTGGTGCTAATGATTCCACTCTTTCACAGACCAAACATTTTAGTATAATAAATGTCCTTAAATGTATTATCTAGAAATAAAAAAATGAGGAAGTCCATGAATCAGAGCTCTTTTTCAAAGTCTCATTACAACCTTTTCTAGGATATATCTGTTGGAAAAGACCATATTTTTTCTTTCCTGTCCCCCTTTAAGTCTCTTCTTTGACTTTCCCTCTATTCGCTCATCGTTCCTCACCTTTAAGTAAACAAAAGTTTGAAAAATGAAAAAATAAAAATGATTGATGATAGTCTAAAACTGAAGATTAGTTCTTAGGAGTAATAAAAGAAAACAGAGCAGATATGACCAAATACTGTGGATTAATGGACTGCAAAGCAGGGTTCCAAGCAGAGCACAGTCCCTGATAACAGGTCACATCTTTTACTTCCTGGTACAAGCCTTCTTGGATTAACCAAGGCTCAGGATTTTATAGATATTTTTAGTATGATAAGTGAGAATAGCAGCAGATGAAAAGTCTCACAAATCATTTTTGTATCTTCAATAACCTTAGAAAAATTCTGCTTGTGGAAGCAGTTTGAGCTGTCATTTTTCATCTCTTTATAATGTTATTCTCAGACTCATGACCATACGTGCTTTCCTGTCTCTCTTTTCCTCTCTACCCTGGTTTTCCTTTTGGTCCTTCTTTCCTTTTTCCCTACCCTTGCTTCCCTCCCATCTTGATTCGCATGCATTACTGCACATCTCCAATTCAAATGGAGGTAGAAATGCCTTTTCTTAGCCAATTTTAAAACAGGATCAAAATGGAAGATGTTTTGCTGAATATGCGTTCCTGTTTCTTCAGTGCCATACTTTGAATTCTTCCAATTTGTTCGCTGATATAAATGCAAATTGGAAGAAATAATTAAACCTGTATGCTGTTAATGCTGTCAGATGTTTCTTTAGCTTGCTGCTTAGCATAAATGGGGGGTGAGTAATAGAATTTGGGTGTGATATGTATTCCCGCTGTTGCTGTAGATGGGGACAATCTTGGACTTGATATGTGGATGTTTGAAGGCCATTTAATTGTAAAGTAGTAAGTTATATAGTTCATGGTAATTAAAAAACATTTCCCACTTTTCTCTACTAGATTACAGATTTCAGAATGATCAGACTCTTGCACAGGGGATTATACATATTGTTTAGGAATGGATACTTCTAATTGGCCTCACTGTTTTTCCTGGTTATATGGGAAAGAGTAAAGAGATCATAGAAGTCTGAAGTGTCTTTCTTTTAGAATCTCTCTCTAGGAAAGAAAAAAAACATCTTTTTTTTTTTTTTTTTTTTTTTTGTGGAATCAGGGATTAAACTTGGGCCCTTGTGCACCCAAGGTGGGAGGGGGGTACCACTTGAGCTAAATCCCCAGCCCAAGAAAAACCATCTTCATAAAAGTTAAAGTAATTTATAATTATTCTTGCTTTTCCTTCCCCATCTTTTCCACTAAGCCAATAGCTAAAAATATCAGAAAATAAGTTAATCAAGTGAGAAGAAGAACATATCTTTTTAGATTATGACAAAATGTCCTGAAGTTTAGGTTTATTACCTTTCTTTAGGGCAAAAATCCAGTGTGCTCACCACGAGATGACCCAAGTTTGTCTCTCAGCAGCAAATGTGTGAAAAAGTCCTTTTGTGAACTTAAGAGGGCTTTATTAGATTGAATTAATTAGTTTTATAATAATAGGTTCAGGGCCACTCTTGAAGTGTGGAATTCTTACTCCCTAAGGCTTACTGAGCGGACTTACAAAGGGGTTAGAGAGCTCTGTTCCTGGCCCATTAATTCTGTTCTTCCTTTTAATCACTTGGTTGCTTCTAGTCACCTACCCATGTCCCATCTGAGGGAATGCTTAAGAATATGAGGTTTCGTTCCTTTCTCTCTTAGTTACATGAATTTCAGACTTGGCCTTATAGATGTTTGTCCATTAATGTGTCTGAAGCTTGATAAACCCTGACAATATTGTAGGTGCAATATATATTGGCTGAATAAAATATTTTGTGCCAAGAAGGGCTTTTTTGAATTAAATAGAAATTTCTTCAGTCATACTTATGAAGGGACCCTAAATGAAGTCATCTAACCAAGGCCAGGACCTAACCCTATTCTTATTGCCAGGGTAATATGTGCTGAAGTGGGCCTTCTTTAGAGAAAAACAAATTCTAGTGGAGGAAGAATGAGTTGTTTTATCACAATTTAGTTGGGCTTGATCTGACAAAAAAACCATTGTAGACTATGCCTTCTATTTGGGCTGTGATCTTATCTTTTAAAAATGTTTTGAAATATTATTCAATTTATAATGAGAACACGCATAATAAGACTAGAGAAGTCTATGAAGTCTATGTGGAGTTACTTTCAAAGGACTTCATGCTTTCTCCTTTGCCTAAGTAGGGCTGTATGCTCCTGTATGCTTTTACTAGGTCTGTTGAATTATATTAACATTTTTTATTATGTAGAGCCAATTATCTTTTCTGTAGATTATTTAGGTTAAGCCATGGGCTTTTCACAGCTTATCTTTCCCCTTCTCTACTAGTCACTTTATGTTAACATCTCTCCCTGAGTAAAGTAGTAGGAAAATAACCAAAAATGAGACGCAAGTGGATTGACATGACAGTGTGTCAGATTTGTATTTAATTTGGTAAATAACTACCAAACTTTAATTTGGTAACTACTGAGCAAATTAAGGTCTTTGGACTAGATTATTTTAAGAAGTTTAGGGCCGGGGACTTAGCTCAGTGGTTCCGGCGCCTGTCTCGCAAGCGCAAGGACCCGGGTTCGATTCCCCGGTAACCACATAACAATACTGGGTGTGGAGACCCACACCCAGCAGCAACCAATACCACATACCACAGTGCCGGGCGTGGTGGCTCACGCCTGTAATCCCAGCACTCGGGAGGCAGAGGCAGGAGGATTGTGATGTGAGTTT
>PVIR01042362.1:0-12683 GCA_004026965.1 Petromus typicus | reverse complement strand
ACAATCCTCCTGCCTCTGCCTCCCGAGTGCTGGGATGACAGGCATGAGCCACCACGCCCGGCACTGTGGTATGTGGTACTGGTTGCTGCTGGGTGTGGGTCTCCACACCCAGTATTGTTATGTGGTTACCGGGGAATCGAACCCGGGCCCTTGCGCTTGCAAGACAGGCGCTGGAACCACTGAGCTAACTCCCCGGCCCTAGGGGAGCACTTTTTAAAGTGCTAGGGATTCCAGAAATACCATCAGTCTAGTTGTCCTGTTTGCTTTGAAACTATTTGCCATCCAGTTAACAATATGCTGGACTGAAACATAGCAGTTTCTACCCGACCTCAAGCAAAACTACATGCAAAACATCTAACAAACAGGGCCTATCCAGCTTCCTCATGCCTTTACTATAAATATCAATAACAAATTTACAACACTTGACAGTCAGAAAAATGGCTATTCAGTCTTCCATTCTGCATTTGCTTAACTTTTAAATTGTCATGTTTTAAATTGTGGCTTTGTAATTGGTAAGGCTTGCTATGTCAGGTTATTTGAATATAATTATGTTTTGAGGTAACTGTGACCACAAACACCCTTTTTTTTACACAATTTGAAATTGCTCAGATGATGTCTTGATCTGAAGTATAAACTGCAGGTAGATAGTGTTTTTAATAATGTAATTATGTTGTGAAGGTGTGGGGACATTTGGGAAGAAAAAAAGAATAATGTTGCAGGGACAGAATGGACCAAACTAAAATGAAATGAATTGCACTACAGGTTTTATTTCTTAGAATTCCTTATTCTGGACGAGAGAGTGACTTCAAAGTGGGAACAAGCCAGTGAAAGTACTTTTTATTGTACTGTGTAGAAGGCAGGTACTAGTCACTAAATGATATCTTTGATGATTGCAATTGTTGTATACAGAGTATTTTTTAGAGATGATTAGCTGTTGCCTCTATTTGACAGTTCTTAATGTGATCAACTTCACTTGGATTTCCTATAAAGAGACCATTTACTATGAATAGATAAAGCACAGAAACAGTACCGAACTATTTTAGAATTAAGTGCTTAAACTAGTGCAATAGTTAAGAACTCGTAGGATATTGGTAACACTGAATTGATACCAATAAGGTTACTGATTTTTTTGGAGCCAGAAATATATTTTTCAAATGAAACAAAACATTGATAAATATTAATGTTTGACCAAAAGTGACTTGTACAATTTCTGTGAATTATGCATGTTCTAAAAAGGCATAATGCTCTAATGATAAATGATATCTAAATCAGTCTTTATCATATCCTTTATTTGAGCTTTTTTCTTTAAATTGATAAAACTCTATGCAATTACAGTTCCATCTTCTTAGACAGTTCATGACTTTTACTTATTAAAATATAAACATCCAGAGCAAATTCACTGAGAAGTAAATTGTAACAAAGTGTTAATGTAACTCAAAGCACTGAATATCTTTTTCTACCTAATATTAAAATAAATTTATAGGGTTGGGGATTTAGCTCAGTGGTTCTGGCACCCACCTTGCAAGCGCAAGGGCGCAGATTCGATCCCCAGTATCCACATACTACAATGCCAGGCATGGTGGCTCACACCTATAAACCTAGCACTTGGGAGGCAGAAGCAGGAGGATTGCTGAGTTCGAGGCTGAGTTCAGGACCAACCTGAACTACAAAGCGAGACCCTATCTCAAAAAATAAAATAAAATAAAACCTTATATGAATTAAGAACAGCTTCTTTCTCTTTTATTTATTTTTTTAGGTTTTTTTGAGACAGGGTCTCGCTTTGTAGTTCAGGTTGGCCCTGAGCTCAGCCTCCAACTCACATCACAGCAATCCTCCTGCCTCTGCCCCCCGAGTGCTGGGATTACAGGAGTGAGCCACCACACCCGGCACTGTGGTATGTGGTACTGGTTGCTGCTGGGTGTGAGTCTCCACACCCAGCATTGTATGTGGTTACTGAGGATGGAACCCAGGTCCTTGCGCTTGCCAGACAGGCGCTGGAACCACTAAGCTAAATCCCCGGCCCAAGAACAGCTTCTCCTAAGAAAACTTTTAACTGAAGAAAATAAATTTACAGAAATTGAATGCTTTCCCCCCATTTCCATTTTATTCCCCAAGATTGTTAACTTCAGGAAGTTTTCTGAAGTATACAGTGTTTTGCATCCACCATGTTGCAGATCGTTGGTTTTTTCCCCTCATTTTTGTACTAACTTCTTTCTCTGATTTTTGCTGTTTTCCCTGCTTAGCCAATCTAAGTCCAAATTGGGTATAACCTGAAAGAATATGTCCAAAAGAGGTAAGGGACATGATGAAGTTCTTGGCCTGAGTCAGAGAACAGCAAAAAAAATATTCTCAGTGCAAAGAGCAAGACAGATGACTGAGTAATGCTAATACTAACAAAGGATCCACCCATTTATATGTAACTTATTTTCAGGTATGAAAGACACGTGACTATCTTAATGGCTGGCGACAATGAATGGCTGTATTCAGAGCCACCTGGATTACATCAATTTGCTATTTTAAAAATATCCTGCACTAAAAAAGTTCAAACTCTTAAGGTAAAATTGGTGGTTTCCAAATGTTTCTCTTACCACCATTTACTGCACCGGCTGTGAGTTGGGTCAAATAGTGATTAGATAACAGTGAATTATCTTAATTTAACATTAGTGACAGTGATATGCTCTAGGAAGAAGTAATTTCTACCCCTCTTCCAATTCTAATTCTCATTATCTGCTTATTATTATAAGTTGAATTTCTTCTTTGCAACTTACAAAAACAAAGATTTAATACGTGCTTGTTGAAAGTAGTAAGTGCTGCAAGTCTGCCACAGGGAGCCTTGTGGAAGTTAGCTAGTGGTTAACCGCCTGCACTGTGTGAGTGGTACTTCAAAAGTTCTGTTGTCCCACCGTCTCCTCTTCTGCGCTCTAATACTGTCTTCCAAACCCCATACGAGAATCACCCCTTGGGATAAATCAGTGTCTTGCATTAACAAATACCTGCCATGGTGGCACAAGATTTTTTAGATGACAGAATGACAAAATTGAGGTGAAGGAGAACAAGGGACAAGATCCAGGGAGAGGTGAGACTGAAGTGGTGCTCGGGAGGGTTTGAATCCAGCTCCATCAGTCACCCCTTGAAGACTTTTGCACAAGTTCCTGGGCCTCAGAGACCATAATTTCTGCACTGACAAAATGGGGACTATAACAGCTCCCCCTATGGTGTTTCTAGAAGTAAATAAGATAGAATTTGAAAATTGTTCAGCAGAAAGCCTAGTGTTGCGGATATCCTAATGCAGACAGTCAGTGGAAAACCAAGATGCAAATAAGAATAAAGTTCTTTGAGAGTAAAAGTGTAAGAACAAGAAAGGGCTAGTGAGTGATAACCAAAGTGAACAGTGGTACACTGTTGTGGTACACACAATTATAAGTGATGAGCTTATGAAAACTATGAAAATGAACATGAAAATTATCTTGAATAAATTCAGAGGCAAATCAAACAAACTAAATGCCTATTGAATACAAAGAGCACTAGGTGTTTATTTTTTTAATTTATAAAAAAGGTCATAAATGAATAAACGGAAATCAAAGGCCCAATTAGAAACAAATAGAGACATACTAGAACATTCCTGCTAGGTACAAAGAAATGCATATATGAAACTAGCAAAGATATTTTGGAAATGAGGCCATCAGATACCTGAAAGACTCACATTAAAGAAGATCAAGTTGAAAATTAGTAAAATGAATAAGAGAAACAATCAGGCCATACAAATATTAAGTATGCTTGATTTACTAATTAAATTTTAGGAAATCTACCTGAAAGAAATAATCCAAAGAGAAGATTTTAAAAATCAGGGACATTGATGCTTTGCTTTATGTAGCGAAAGATAAGAAATAACCTAAATACTGAACACTTACTTATGGCTGAGTAAATTATGATACATTCTCTTAAAGTAGTAATATGAAATTTGGCTACAAAATTTTATAATATTATAAAACATCTATGTTAGTATGTAGGAAAAGGGGCAGGTGAAAATTATAATTATTTTAAATGATAATGATTATTATAAAATAAACCAGTTGCTACACTACTAGAAATAAATCAAAATTTTAAGAGTGGTTATGCTTTAGTGATGGAAGTTAGGTGAACATTTTTTACTTTGAACTTTTCTGGATCTTAAAAATTTCCTATTTTAAAAAAGCAAAATTAAAATTTTTTACTAAGCATTAGGGTCAACCCGGGTACCTGGACGACTATTATTGTTGTCTACCTTCAGTTGGGTTTGCTGTTCATTAAGGCACTAATGGTCACGTTGAAGGAATGCCAAAACTAACTGATAAAACAGCCAATACCAAGAATACTCACAATTTTGTATTTCTTCAAAAACTTCTCAAATCTCTAAGAAAAGAGAGAAAGGAAGAAAAATAAAGGTAGAGACAGAGATGGTTTTAGAGTGGTAAGAAAGTACATGATATATCGAAGTAAGTGAATTCTGGCTGTTTGGTCACCCACTGCCCGAGCAACCGGAATACATTTTTCTACTTGATAATTTCATATCAATCTCCAAGAGTTATAGAGATAATCAAAGGCCTTGAGATGCTTTTCCTAACTAACCACTCTAGAATTCTGTTTGAGGAAGAAAATAAAGAAGCTTATTTAAGCACCTAGTTGTCATACTCTTGAAGAATTTGAATTCTGTAAGAGTAGACATCCTATCTCCTTTTCATACTGCGTGTGTATGAAGTGGATCCCACAGTATACACTCTCATTTCTGCCAAAGGAGTCAGGACAATTTCCATTGACAATATTATTCAATATATGTTAAAACATATTCAAGCAACTAAAGCTGGGCTTACTTTAGCTGGGAGATTATTTCTTCCTTAAATTCTTATTTTTGAGCATATGCAGAAGGCACTTTGGAAGATCTTAATGATCAGAGGGAGAAAGCCCTTCAAACTGTGTGTGTGTGTGGTGAGTGGCAAAAGTGATTAGGATAATATCAGCACACAGTGATTATTTTGGTTTCTTTTAATAAAGAAAACTGAATTTACAGATCTATTTACCACTATACTTTGTGGAGTAGATATCTAAGGAAACAAGTCAAGAACTAAAGTAGTTTGAAGTTTAAAAAAGTAACTTTTTCTTCATAGTAGCAAATTTTGCCTTTTAATGGAGTTGTAGAGCCAGTGAGAAACAGCTTTGCATTCGAGAATATGAACTTCAGCATCAAACCAATTGAGTTTACATTCAGGATATTTGCTTTTGTTTTTGAGACAGATATGCCCTTTCAGAACAACTACTTATTTTCTCTGCAACCATAATTCATTTGTAAAATGACACAGTGAATGTGAAATAGCTCAGTATCTGAATGTCTACATTCTGAAACTTTTTGTGGTGTTGTTAATATTATTATTATTAGATTCAGTGACTAAGAGAAGTCTTAATGTTATCTAAACTATGACTACAAGTAGCGACCCTAATTTTGTTGTGTGCTTAGTAAATTTCTTCTGAAGATTATCTCTAAAGAAAAGTACCTGCTAAGTTCACTAAGTACTTGAAGCAACCCTGCATATATCTGTTTAGTCATTCTCTTGCTTTACAGCAAAACCTTTTACCTTCAGATATTATCACTAAGCAATTCCTGATAAAAGGACAATATTATCATAAAGATTTTTCACTTAGCAGAATTCATTTGAAGTGTAATTTCCTGTTTAGTTTTTTTTTCCTTCTTTCTTTTTTTTTTTTTTTTTATTGCTTTATGATTCATAGACTTTGAACTTGCCTAAACTCAACTGAACTCTCTCTTAGGAACAAGGTCAGATGAATTCAATGAGGCAATGTTTTCTGACTTACTTTTTTAAAGATCTTGTTTTTATTTTAAAGGACATCTCTATTTAAAATATATTTCCATAAGTAAGACATGTTGTTCTAAAAGACTAGTGAGAAGTTATGTTTGATTTTACAGTTGTGACTTAAGGAATGTGTCATCCTAAATTTATTTTAGGAGGGCCGGGGATTTAGCTCAGTGGTTCCAGCGTGCAAGGACCTGGGTTTGATCCCCGGTAACCACATACAATACTGGGCGTGGAGACTCACACCCAGCAGCAATAAGTACCACATACCACAGTGCGGGGCGTGGTGGCTCACGCCTGTAATCCCAGCACTCGGGAGGCAGAGGCAGGAGGATTGCTGTGAAGTGAGTGAAGGCTGAGCTCAGGGCCAGCCTGAACTACAAAGCGAGATCCTGTCTCAAAAAAAAAAAAAATTATCTTAGGAATTCATTCAACAATATTAAGTGACCATCTACTATATATTATGTGCTATTCTAAGTACATGGTATATATTAGTAGCAAAATAAAAGTCTCTATTCAGGTCTAACTTACAGTGGTGAGCATAACAAAATGAAGAAAAGCATAGTAACTTTAGTATATTACAAAATAGAAAGTGCTCTAGGCAGAAATAAGACAAGCAAAGAAGTAGAAGTGCCAAGCAGGGAAAGACTACAATTTTAGGGAGGATGATCAGGGGAGACATCATAAAGGAAATTATAGCTGAAGAAAGTTTGGAGTGTTGGTGTTAGATTTAGAAGATCCTTGAAGATTTTTGAAGTTATTTCTTTATTGTGGTTTCCACTATAGGATAATTCTCATTTTCTAACAATTCTCTCTAAAGCAACAGATGTTTGGGCTTATAAGAGAAAATAGAGTACATCTAATGCACTTGCTTCATCACGCTTAATCTCTGAAATGCTAAACAACTAGACCAAAGTGACAAATCAATGAGAAAGAAGGCTGAATTAACAAGATCGATTTTCTGGCATGGAGCATGGAGCTTCTTCTGATCATATTGACAGATGGCTTCCAATGGTGAGGATTTCCGATCGGCTTGCGTAGGTCCCTGCTGCAGGGTCAGGAGCAACCCTGTTCTCTAGCCTCTTCCTTCACCTTCACATCGGGTTATATTTTTTCCTTTGAACAGCAAGACAGCTTGTTTTAACTATTACTCGTCAGATGTACTGTAATGGTAGTCTACTTGTTTGCCACAATTGTATCTGCCGTCTGAGTGTCTTGGATTCCAAGGCTGGCTAACTGAGGCCTGAGGTCTGAGGTCTATTTTAATGTGCAAAACTTGAAATAAAAAGGTAAAAGAAATACTGCTCTTTCCAATTGGCATTTTTCTTGTAATTAATAATAAAATTGCCTGTAAAATATCTAAACCTTAATACATAGAAAATGAAATTATACTAAACTTAGAGATATTGCAAAAGACTTGCAAAACCGTGAGACATAGATGAATTCTGATTACTTTTGCTGGTTTCTCTTGGTTAACCCTTTCCAATAAGGTATTGTGTAATTCTGTCAAATTTCCAGCTGTCTTGTCCCTGCTGTTTGACATAATATGCCATGACCTTGTAGTTAGTGTCTTGCTACTAATTACCAAAGTCATATTTTAGTGTACTTATCTGGGAAGTAGCTTTAGTTTATAATTAATATTCTGGTATCATTTTTAGCTTTGTCCTTTTCATTTTACTTTGTTAATCTATATTGCAATCAAATAATAGATACGACCTCTTATTAAACCATAGTCAAGTTTTCTTCATTTTTCCATCATCTTTATTACTGTGTAAGATGATGCATTACAAACTGTGTTGTGGGGACTGCCAGTGGGATGACCTAAGACATCTCACATTCGAGTACTGCTCAAACACAACTTTTAATTGCTTTCCCGAGTCGGCTTCTCTTGCAGCATGCAAATCTGAGACACACCATTTACGTGGTTCCAGAAACTCTGTAGGTCGATTTGAATCCATCTTCTCCTCAACAAAGACAATAAATAACCTGATTCAATTCATTATTTTAACCAATATCCTCTTACTTGATCTTCTTGAGGTGCATCATAATTACTTACTTCACATCTATTTTCGTTCTTTTCCAATTCATTCTCTACACATCAGCTAAAGTAATCTGTAAAATGTACATTCGGCTTTCTCGTGCCCCTCACTAAGACTGGAAGTGGCTCGCCGCTGATCTCAGCTTCCATTCCCCACATCTCTGTGCTTTGCTTTCCCCTTGCCTGCTTCAAGCTGCTTCTGCCGTTCCACCTCCAGTGAATACGCTGTTCACCAGCCCCTTGGAGCTTTGCTGGATAACGTTTCTACTGACTAGTCTCTAGACATCATCCTCTATCCACTACCCAACACAAACATGTGCACACAAGCGCAAAAACCTACAACCCACCAACTGGCTAAGATGGCTTTATTCTCCAAGTGTAAGGTCATTTCCTCGGGTTTGGTCTCCTTGCCAGTAATGCACACAGTATCTTGTGCTTCTCTCTCCTATTATATATTATTATGCAATTTTTTATGCAATTTAAAACAATCTGTCATATTGAGTTATTAGCTTTGTGAGGATCATCTCTGTTCTGTTAATTTCTACTTATCAACAGCACAGTAGGAACTCAGTAAATATTTACTGCATGGAGGAATGTCTGAATTAATATCATACAATATCCTGCTTTTTCTCCAACTGTAGCCTTTTAGGAACTGATCTTTATTCAGGCCCCACTTCTCACCTGGCAAGTAGCATTTCTACCTTCATTTTAACAATCTAGAAAGATGCCTATTCTTTGAAACTATGAAGGAATTAGCACATTAATATTTTTCAGTGCTTAGAGGAGTCAGGTCTGAATCCATTGATTATCACACTTGACTTTTAGTACTAAGTATAAAGTTGTAAATTAAAGAATCAGGAAATGGGATTTCATAAAGGAATTATTTTTGATTTATAATTTTCTGTATATAAAAGTTACAAATATATAAACTAATTATTTTTATGATGCACATATATAAATCATATTTTTTGAAAATCCCCTTTAAGGAAAAGATATTGCATGAGTTGAGGATTTCTTAGACTCTGGTATAATCAAGATCTGTGATCAGTGTTAGGATCTCCATTATCTTTGCCTCCACATACTCCAGTCCTGAAAATTTGATGCCACATATAATGCATTATAAATTTTTCAATAGTGAGGTACAGATGATTGCGTCAATCTAGAGCTAAGAATTTAAGAAATATTTACTGAACAAATGTGCTGAGCTTTGTGGACATAAGAACAAGTGAGCTAATCCTGCTCCCAAAAGAGTTTCCATGAAATCTGATGACAGAAAATAAAAACAATGAGTATTATTTATTGAGCTCTAAGGTGTCTTCACTAATTATCTTATTTAATCCTGACAATTTAAAGTGAGACTATCACTATTTTAATTTTAAATAAGATGAAAGTATGATTTTGTGACAGCATAGACATTTAAATCCAGGCTCACAAATATAAATTTGAACTCTTTGACTTTACTGCTTCTTTATGTTCAGAAACACATGTTTAAAAGGCACACATTAAGGGAGCATGCTACTTAAAGACAGAACAGACATGTTTCATTTCTTTGAGTCTGTATTTCTACTTTTGAATTTTTCCCTCAATAAATCATACAAACTAATACTAAATGTGGCAACATTTGAATTTTAAAGCATGAAAAATTGAACTGCATTTTTTTTATTATTGGAATGAACCTTAATATTATCTCTATTGATGTACAAAGGCAAGCAATTCAAGGTCAGGAAATAGTCAAGACCCCCTGGTCTGCAGTTGTTATTCCCAAAAGTAAAATTGACCTGCTATTATTAATGAGCCAGGATACGCTCGAATTACTTTATGAACAGGTTTCAGAGATGCATTCTGATGACGTAGCACTACAGATAGTCTGGAGACATGGCAATATTGGCAACACATACAGAAGGATGTTGCCGTAGCTTTTGTGAGGGGTGTGTGTGTGATCTTTAATAACTACTACTAGTTTAGAAATAAGGAAATGAATCTTAGTTGAGGTGTCCAGACTGCAGAGTTCCATGTAATCCTGAATATCTTCTTGGCTAGACATAGGGAATACATTACGTGCTGATTCCCATGATAGTGGAGGAGCTCTGGTATCCTAATTTAGTGGCTTCATGATGAAGTTATAAGCTTAAAGTGCAAAGACAAACTGAAATAGGATCTTGAGGGATTAATTCTGAGTGGCTGTAAATTTCAGCCTGTGAAGGTCTCTAGAATTCCTCAGCACTAATGCTAAGTCCACTGCAAGGTTCCCAAAGAAAGATGGGACAGTGAGAAAATTCCCCTTTACAAATATCAGTCTTACAATTAAACTTTGTGAACAGTTCTTGATATGTTCAAATGAGGTTGTTTAAATTATATAAATAAATTGTACTTTAAAAGTCAAATGAGAATAAAAGCAGAAAATCTGGATCTGTGGATGGAATGACATAGTTCTAAGAGGGAAGTTTATAGCTATGAATGACTACGTCAGAAAAACAGAATAAGCCCAAGTAAATAATATAATGATGCACTCAAGGTCCTACAAGAGCAAGGAAAAAAAACCCCAAATCCAGAAGAAAAATTAGATCAAAACATAAATTTATGGAATACAGGCTAAAACAAATACAAAGGATCAATGAATCAAGAGCTAATTTTTTTTTTTTTTTTAAGTTCAGGCTGGCCCTGAGCTCAGCCTCCAACTCACATCACAGCAATCCTCCTGCCTCTGCCTCCTGAGTGCTGGGATTACAGGCGTGAGCCACCACGCCCGGCACTGTGGTATGTGGTACTGATTGCTGCTGGGGTGAGTCTCCACGCCCAGTAAGGTATGTGGTTACCGGGGATCGAACCCGCGCCCTTGCACTTGTAAGACAGGCATCGGAACCACTGAGCTAACTCCCCGGCCTGTCAAGAACTAATTATTTAAATAGGTGTGCAAGATTAGAAAATCCTTACCCAAATTTACTAAAGGAGAAAAAAATGCAAATTAATAAGGTAGAGATAAAAATACAAAGTTACAACATGTACCAATTAAATCCATCAGACTATTAGATATTATTTTGAAAACTTATATTCTAACAAATTAAAAATTTGAAAATAATGGATAAATAAACAATTAATAAATTCCTAGACACATATTACCTACAAAACTGAGACCAAGAAGATATTTAAAAATCTAAATAGAATTACAAACAATAAAACTGGAGAGTAATAAGAGCCCTTCCAACTGAGGAAAGTCTAAAAAAATCAATGGATTTACTACTGAAATTCAGCAGCCTCTTAAAGAACTGGCAGCAATGCTCCTTATACTTTTGCATGAAATACAATGGAAGGAATTCTTCCAATGATTTTTCTGCAAATCTAGCATCATCCTAATACCAAAACTCCAAAAAGATTCAATTATATTATAAAAGTAAAGATCAATGTACTTGATGAACCCAGATGGCAGAAGTCCTCAATAAGATTCTTTTTTTTTTTTTTTGAGACAGGGTCTCGCTTTGTAGTTCAGGCTGTCCCTGAGCTCAGCCTCCAACTCACATCACAATCCTCCTGCCTCTGCCTCCCGAGTGCTGGGATTACAGACCTGAGCCACCACACCCGGCACTGTGGTATGTGGTACTAGTTGCTGCTGGGCATGAGTCTCCACGCCCAGTATTGTATGTGGTTACCAGGCATCGAACCCCGGTCCTTGTGCTTGCAAGACAGGCGCCGGAACCACTGAGCTAACTCCCCGGCCCCTCAATAAGATTCTTGAAAACAGAACTTAATGAATTAAAAAGGTCACAAACTGTGATGGAGTTGATTTCATCCTAGGGATGCAAGGATAGTTCAACAGACCCAAATTAATGACTATAACATGTTAGAAATACAGAACCATAGAAAAAAATCATGAGACTCTCCACAGACACATGAAGAGCCTTCACCATCCCTTCATAACAAAAAGCCCTGAAAAATATAGATACAGAGGGATCGATCTTTCCTTAGGTGGATTATTACCACATGTGACAAAACCTAACCCAGTATCATAGTGAACAGAGCAAAGCTGAAAGCATTTCCACCGAAATTAGAAATGAGACCATGTGTGCATTAGCACTATTATTCTACACAGAGTTTGAAACTCCCAGGAAGGCAGTGAGGCAAGAGAAAGAGAAGAAAGGGATAAAAACTAGAAAGGAAGAAATTAAATTATTGTTCTTTGCAGATGATAAGATGCTTTTACATAGAAGAGCCTAAAAAAATCTTCACAGTAGGCTCTAAAATCTAATAAATTCAGCAGAGTTGTAGGATACAAAAATCAACATACAAAATCAATACTTTTTCTAAACACCCAATAAAAAATATACCAAGAAAGAAATCAGGAAAATGACTCATTTAACAATAGATTTTAAAAATACAATATAATAAAATAAAATGCCTTGGAATCAACCTAAGAGGCTGAAAGACCCTACAATAAAAATTTCAAAACACTAAAAAAATGGAAAAAGACATTAAAAAATGAAAAAACATCTCATCTGTTCATAGATTGGTGGACTTAGTATTGCTAAAATGCCCATGTTGCCCAAAATAATCATAGTTCAGACTGGCCCTGAGCTCAGCCTCCAACTCACATCACAGTAATCCTCCTGCCTCTACTGTGGTCACTATTAAAATAGCAGTAATATTTTCTGTGGTACTAGAAGAAACAATTTAAAATTTATATAGAAATACAAAAGAACAAAAATAGCGAAAGCACTTCAGCAAAAAGAGCAGTGCTGGAGGCATAACTATCTGATGTCAAAGGACACCACGAAACCATAGAAGGGAAAGAAATGTGACACAGA
>PVIR01042361.1:0-12263 GCA_004026965.1 Petromus typicus | reverse complement strand
TATTTCATTCTTTTTTTTTAATATCTGGGACTTTTATGATGATATGCCTAGGTGTAGATTTTTTCATGTCACGGGCGTGTGGCGTTCTGTATGCTTCATGTATTTGTATGTCCAATTCTTTCCCTTTTTCTGTGAAGTTTTCTGCCATTATCTGTGTGAATAGCTTTTTGATGTCTTTAGCATTGTCTCCTGCTTCCTCAGTGACTCCAATCAATCTTATGTTATTCTTCTTTGAAACATCTAGGAGCTGTTGGATTGACTTTTCATTATCGCTTGCTTTTTTCCATAGATTATGCCTTTCCAGTTCATTGGTTGAGATCCTGTCTTCTAGGTCTGAAATGCGGTCTTCTGCCAAATTCATTCTGTTGTGCAAGCTTTGATTTTCTTTCTTAATTTCCTGGGCTTTTGCTTGTAGGTGTTTAAAAGGTTCCAGTGCTTTTGCTATCTTGGATTCTATCAACTCCATGATTTCCTCTTTAGCTTTATTAATCATCATGTTGACAGTGTCCAATATCTTTACTTTCATCTCAGAGATCAGTTCTGATTTCCATTTTACTAGATCTGCTTTGGTTACCATTTCTGTGGGCCCTGGAGACTGGGCTTCACACTTCTCTATTTCCCTTCCCCCTGTGTTACTTGGAGGTGAGGATCTTTGTGTCTGAGATTTTGAGTGTTTGCTCATCTCTGACCTGCCCTGTTTTCTGGCGTTGTTTGTTGCAAGTCACTTTCCTCTTAATAGTTAGGAACCTTAAAATAGCAGTGTTTCCGTTTTCTTCCTGATTTGTTTGACTATTTTGGCCAATCACCTCCTGTATCTCCTAGAAAGAATTACTGGTGATGGGATTCAACGGAATTGTAGGCTGGAAATAATTTTCCCTTAGAATTTTGAAGGTTTTTTTTTTTCTAGCTTTTGGTGTTACTCTGGAGAATTTTAATGTCATTCTGATATAAAGCCCAGTTTTCTTTCTCTGCCTTTTGTACCAGAGACTCAGGACCTTTGCACTTGCCAGGCAGGCATAGTGCCACTGAGCTACATCCCTGGTGCAGTAATCCTCATTTCTGAGGAAATTTTTGAATTATTTCTTTATTTTCTCTCTTCTCTGTGAGATTTTTATTATCTAGATGTCTGTTCTCATGGATTCCTCTTTAACTTTCTCTCCTTTTTTCTCCTTTTATTTGTTGAAAAGAGGTGAAGTAACAACTATTTTAATTTTTTATATTAGTATATATACTTAAGAAAGTAGACATTTTGAATTATTGAAATACATGATTCCATTTTGAAAAAAACATGTCTGCCTTCTGATTAGTTTTTCATCATGCATTTTCTGTTTTGCTTTTCTTTTTGTTCTTTGTTCTTTCTTTCTTTTTTAAGAATTTTTGAGACAGGGTCTTGCTTTGCAGTTCAGGCTGGCCCTGAGCTCAGCCTCCAACTCACATCACAGCAATCCTCCTGCCTCTGCCTCCCGAGTGCTGGGATTACAGGTGTGAGCCATCACACCCAGCACTGTGGTATATGGTACTGGTTGTTGCTGGGCATGGGTCTTGACGCCCAGTATTGTATGTGGTTAACCGGGGATTGAACCCAGGTCCTTGCGCTTGCAAGACAGGCGCCGGAACCACTGAGCTATATCCCCAGCCCCTTGCTTTTCTTTTTGTCCATCACCTTTTTTAAAAAACTTTGTCCTGTGTTTTTTGTTTCAGTTGTGATGTTTTTCATTTCTAGAAGTTCTCTTAAAAATCTCTAAAAAGGGAAAAAGGGCAGTTGACATTTAGTGTCTGCAGGTTAGTTAAAGATTAAATATCCGGTATATAATTGATATTCAGAGAATGATGGGAATAATGAATACTGTACTTAGGACTGAATAAATACGATGCTGCTGACTTAATTCCTTTTGATTCATGTAACTCCTCTGTTGATGAGTCAGTCATTACATCCTTAAAAAATTTGAAAATCATTTTCAAAGTTTGGCTAGTTAAAACTTTTGCAGTATTAAAAATATACACTAATAATCTGAAATGACAGGCTTTTGTTTCATAGTTATCCTTTGCAAAGGTAGAGGTCCTTACATTTTATAAAATTGTATGTAATTATATGCTATACATAATTATATTTAAGTAAATAATCTTACATATTTATGAGTTTGTTATATAAAAACATGGTTTTGATGGTAAAATAAGATCATTATAAAGTTAGGAAAATCATACTATTTTGCTTTTATTCTTGGTAACGTCTTATCAAAAGTGTGGCCTTTAATGTTGGTTGTAGTGTTTTAGAACCGCTATGTACATGGTAGTGTGGCATGAGTCTGAATTTCAGTATTACTGCTAAGAAGAGACTTGCTTCCCGCTTGGGTCTGACCGGTGTGAGTGTGGCTTCGTGTGGTGAGTGTGCCGACTGGGTCTCACCAGCCTCTACTCGCTTCTGGCTTCCTTTCTCTTGATGGTGATCTGTTTCTTTATGCTGCCATTTTCTTTGATACCGTGTTTTGTTGTTAGTCTTTGATCTTTTACGGTCCTTTTGAGTTTAGTTCATGTTGTGGCCTGTGTCTCCATGTTGCCCAAAGCTTGTGGAGTCGGAGGTGGCACTTTTCCGAGGTGGCTGGATCTAGAGTTGCGATCGAGTCATGATGCAGTGCTAGGGTGAGGGTGGGTAAGACGTAAGGGACAGCAAGTGGCTTGTTGCCTGCTTGCTTTGCTGTCTCCTGCCTGCCGTGACTGCTTCTTCTCTGGGATGTCCCTCTGCCTTGCCACCCTGCCTTAGTGCCAGTCTGCTTTGGACTGAAACTTCTACAAACTGTGAGCTACAGTAAACCTTTCCTTCTGTACCTTTGGCTGTTGAGTATTTTGTCTTAGCAACGAGAAAAGTGACTAAGACAGTTTAACATGATTTTGTTACAGTAACATAAAGCATAGCTATTAATACTTTACTCTGTCAGCACACGTGAATCCTTTTTTCTCTTAAAATTTTAATCTTTTCTTAAAATGTGTGTTGTGTCAGGTGAGTGGTGTATACAGAAAGACTGGCAAGGTAGGAAGTGTGCCCTGTGAGTTGTCAGGTTTCCGATTCCCTCACTTCCTGTTGCTTGCTGAGCAGTCACAACTTGTGAGGGGTTGTGAGGTGAGGAGGGGTCAGGCCTGACCTCATGCTGCCACACTGTCAAGAAGATGCTGTAGAAATACATGTGCCCCTCCCTGTGTCTGACATGTAGGTCTCTTGTGTCTTGAGACCCATGCCCAGCAACAACCAGTACCATATACCACAGTGCTGGGTGTGATGGCTCACACCTGTAATCCCAGCACTCGGGAGGCAGAGGCAGGAGGATTGCTGTGATGTGAATTTGAGGCTGAGCTCAGGGCCAGCCCGAACTGCAAATCTGTATGTATTTCTCTCTTGTGTTCTGGCTTTTTCTCTCTTGTGAGCTACAAGGCAGGGACCTTGTAAAGGCACAGAAACAGTGCAGTGGTATACGGATCAAAGGTTCAGGCTTTCCTGACGCGTCAGGGGAGCTTGGTTGCTGGCTCTTGGCCCCTTTTGGAGACTAGACGCAGTTGATACCATGAGTGTCCAGACCAAGGAATGGTGGAAAAGTGGTGAGAGGAAAGATGCCAGTGTGGTATATCCTGGGAGAAATGCCACCATGGTGCACCTTGGGAAAAATGTCACGGTGCACCATGGGAAATTTCAAGTGGAGCTGGGTGGTCAGCTGACATTGTGGATGGAGGGTGGGTGGGAGGGAGAGGGAGGAGATGGTGTGATGGGAGACACTGTGGGAAGGCAGGGAACTCGACTGCTTATTCACTGGGGTGCTCAGATCTTTGTCATGAGGAGATCTTATCAGCTGTGCTTTGCGGAATGCCAGTGCAGTGTGCAGAAACCAGAGGCTGGATGATGCTCAGTGATAACCTTGGTTGAGGCTGTAGGAATGGGACCCGCTCATTATCGTGCAGAGTTGCCGTTCTGTGTGTGCCCCATCTTTGACATACTGTGTGTGTATGCTGGTCTCTGTCTTGATGACGGTCCTCTTCACAGTTCGTGTGTCAGGACTCGGTGATCGGTGTGAGGTGTTAGAACGGGGCCTGAGGAAGTTAGTCGGCTCCTGTCCCTTGCCTGGAAGGAAGGCCCTTGTGGAGGGCTGCCTGTAGCACCTATCTGCCTTCGTGCACGTCTTCTGCAGCGTGACTAGACTAAGATATACTCCAGTCAAGAGTGTCAGGTCCTCGACAGCAAGAGCTGTGCCATGTTCTTCTCCATAAAAGCCAGGCATGTGGCAGAAGCGCTGTTAATGATGAATAATGCTTCTATTGGTATCTTAGAAAAGTAACTCTTAACTTCCTGAGTAAAGGAGAACATTATTATGTCTGTTCCTCCTGATTCTTCCCTTTTGTTTTCTTCTCCCATGTCTGTTTTCTTTTGTCCTTTTGAAAGAAGGGTGTGAAATAGGCAGTGTCTGTTGCTGGTGCATCCCTTGACAGAAATCAATTAATGGAGGAAAGGTTTCCTTTGGCACAGGGTTCACAAGTTATGGGCCTGAGGCTGCACGGAGCGCAGGGTGGAAGTGAGGGTTGGAGGTTCTGCTCACCTCATGGAGGCTGGGAAGTGGAGAGACAGTAGGGACCCAGGAACCAGCATGTGACCTGGACACCCCACGGACCCAGCTTCCCCTGCCCTGTACAACCACCTTCCAGCGGCGCCAGCTTGGCTGGTGGGCCTTGCCCTGTGCACCTTGGGGGAGCTTTGAGATCCAAACCACAGCAACTGTCATGCTGGGCTTTTGTTCTTTGTTGCTTAGTTTGTTTCTTTTTTTTTTTTAGGTTTTTTTGAGACAGGGTCTCACTTTGTAGTTCAGGCTGGCCCTGAGCTCAGCCTCAAACTCACATCACAGCAGTCCTCCTGCCTCTGCCTCCTGAGTGCTGGGATTACAGGCGTGAGCCACCACGCCCGGCACTGTGGTATGTGGTACTGGTTGCTGCTGGGAGTGAGTCTCCACACCCAGTATGGTTTGTGATCGCCGGGAATTGAACCCGGGTCCTTGCGCTTACAAGACAGGCGCCAGAACCACTGAGCTAACTCCCCGGCCCTTAGTCTGTTTCATACTATCTACCCTGCACTCTTGGTAAGATTACAGAAGTGAGTATTAGTTCTTTTCCTAGTATTATTTCTAGAAGGTCATCCTAAGTATGAAATTATCATATATCAAATAGCCATAATATGCTGATTGATTCCAAGTCAAATTTTATTTGTTACTTTCCTTTTTTTGCAGTACTGTGGATTGAACCCAGGATGGAGCTCTGTCCAGCACCCGACCCCCTGTTTTCTGTTTTTTTTTACACAAAGTCTCACTGGGTCAAACTCAGTTTATTCTGCTCCTTCCTCAGCCTCCCCCGAGTGCTGGGATTACAGCTTTAACCATGGTACTCAGCTGTTTACTACTCTTAAGGATTTCAGTTTTGCGCCCAGACTGTAAGCAGTGGAGGGTAATTTTATTTGGGGAGGGCAATCTCTAAGTAAAAGTTCCAGAAAGCTAAATGTATTCTTCAGCCAAAAAGGAGGTTCTCTTTCTGGTTCTGCAGTCATTTACAGCTCTTGATAGCTGCAGTGTGGAGATGGACAACGACGACGGTAATGTTCTGGGTGAAAGTTACTGTCAAGCAGGGAATGTGTGTAAGTATCCTATTGTGGATGACAACATCTTTGCTAGATTGTTTATATTTTCCATTATGTGGCTTTTTTTTAAATGAAAGAAGGTAAAAATATCCCTCACATTTTTATTTATTTCTAGCTTCTGTGGTAATTTGAGCATGTGATATTTATCATCTACAAGAATTTTACCAATGTGGAATAAATCAGCCTGGGTGGGGCTGGGATAAGTCAGAATGCACACACTCAGGGATTTAGGTGGTACAGTGTTTTGCGTCATGCTGCGAGCAGAGTCACAGAAAACTGCTGCAGTGAACTGGGTGAAAGGAAACAAGATTTAATGGGTGCAGCTCTGGGCTGAGCTGTGTGCCGCACTGATGCTGACTCGCCTCTCCCGCTTCCTGAGGACTGAGGTCTCAGAGCCTGGCCCCTCCCGCTGCTGTTGGTTTGTGAGGGTTACACCCTCCTCTGTGTACATGGAAGAGGCTGGGCGCAGCTTGCAGGACAGGCAGCTACCCGCTCCCTCGGCTCTTCCACCATAGTGTGAGCTGCCGGAGACGTCGTGGAAGCGAGTGGATTCCAGTGGAGTGCTGCTGACGAAACCTCGGCGCTGATGGGTTTGGTGTACAAGTTGGGGTACTGGCTGCAGGTTGCTGGCGTTTGTCTTCCGTGACTGCAGGCATATTTAAATCTTTGTATTTCTCGGCATGTTTTTGTTCTTTCGAGCCTTTGTGGAATCAGACTGGGGCTTGCTGCCTCTGCACACACCTGATATTATGGCATCGGTTTTTATAAAAAGAAAATTTTATTGAAGATCAAGCAACAAGGAGACAGGAGGCCGGCTCAGCTGTGTGCCATGGCCAGTGAAGAGGCTTTTGAAGGGCTCTCAGGAGCCTTGGGTCTGGCAGTGTTTCCTGTGGTGTCCGTGGAGGCCTTGCCTGGTGCAGTCCAGTGCTGTGATTTCATGGTCAGCGCCCTGGCTCTCGGCTTCTGGGCTGGAGTCGCTGTGGCTTTGGATCCTGGATCTGAGGCTCTGCTGAAACTCCCGGTCAGTTCTCTCTCTCTCGGCCTCGTCACCTCGGGTCAGACTTCAAGGGGTTTCCTCTAAACGTGGGGCAGTGTGTTCTTCAGATATTTTCTACAACATTTAGCAGTTAGGAAAAAAATACTTTTTTGGTAGTAACAGGGATTGAACCCAGGGCCTTCACGCTAAGGTACATCACTAACCCAAATATCTGTCTATTTGTTCATTGGCTGGTCTGTTGATCTGTCTGTCTGTCTGTCTGTCTATTTATCTATCATTTTGAGACAGTCTTGCTCACCAGGCTGGACTTGAACTTGCTGCTGTCCTTGTGCCCCACGTACATTCCAGAGTGCTGGCATCACAGGTGTGCACCAGCACGCACAGCTGAAAGGGAATTCCTGTCCAAGTGCCCCGCAGTGGAGGAAGGAGCCTGGCTGGCTGGTTTGAGCTTTCGCAGGTGGGAGAAGGGGAGAGTGTCCTGGGCTGGCTGGGCCCACTGGAGCAGATTGCTGTTGCTGGCCAGCGGTGGCCAGAGTTAGGGTTCCATGGGGGAGTCCTGGGGTCAGAGGTCACATCCTGGTGATGGTGACATCTTGGGAGTGGCTCTTAGGGCCTTGACACGTGGGTGGCCGTGAGCCTTGGTCAGTGAGTGCTGCGGCCTGTCGAGCAGACATGGTTTCACTTTTGCTTCTTGTTGCTGTCCCTACCGGGAAGGTCCTTTGAAATAAAACTGCCGGCTGTGCCCTGCTTGGCCGGGCTGGCTCGACCTTGACCATAGCTGGGAGGAGAGCAAGCCTGGGAGGGTGCGCGAGGAAGAGATGCGCAGTCAGGGTTAGGCAGGAGGAGTCGTTCTGACAGCTTGTGGGGAATTTGCAGGTAACCAGAAGGGTCTAAGGGTGCCAGAATAGAAATGATAAATAGGTGGGATTGCTAAAAATGACCCTCACGACCACTGCGCCGTCCATCATTGTACTGTACTCTGTAGACACGTGCATGGGTTTCATATCATTTACAAGAGTGCACGTGTTCAGGTCCTCTGCGGAGCTCAGAACCCATCCTCGTGGCTCAAGGTGGCCGCTGGTGGCTGGTCATCTGTATTGGGTACAGCTGCACTTCCAGCTGGAGCGGGGCCTGGCGCATCACCGGCAGACAACTACTGGTCAGTAAATGGAGAGAAGCCAGGCTGAGGGGACAGAGTTAATGCTGAAGGCTCGAGTGGAACACCTTCTGATTGAGGAGCTGAGACGGGTCAGTTCGGATCCCTCTCAGGTGACTCGTGTGGGAGGAGAGCCTGGTCGCTTTATGCTGTTTGTCCTGCAAGGCTGACACGGTACCTGCAAACCTTGGCTGTTCCCGGGGTGGCATGAGAGTTGGGGCAGCCTGCTGCCCTCCGTCCCCGGCCTGAGGAGCTTTTTTTTTTTTGAGACAGGATCTCGCTTTGTAGTTCAAGCTGGCCCCGAGCTCAGCTTCAAACTCATATCACAGCAATCTTCCTGCCTCTGCCTCCCAAATTCTGGAATTATAGGCATGAGACACCACGCCCAGTACTGTGGTGTGTGGTACTGATTGCTGAGGGTCTTTTCTCTGGGTGAACGCCTGGCGAGCTGTAGCCTGAGGCCCGTCCGCCGGGTGGTTGGGATACCATTGGCCTTTCTTACGTGGTTGAAAATACTCAAAACAGGATACAGCGTGGCTTATGAAAGTTGTGTCCATAAAGCTTTGTAGACTCATAGCTGCCCTTCTTCTGACTCCCCCCCATATGTTGTTTTTCTGTTGTACCATAAAGGAGGTGATGTGAGGTAGATGCTGTGGCCCACCAGGCCTAGAATATTTACGAGCTGTCCTTTTTTTTTTTTTTTTGAGACAGGGTCTCGCTTTGTAGTTCAGCCTGGCCCTGACCCTGAACTCAGCCTCCAACTCACATCACAGCAATCCTCCTGCCTCTGCCTCCCGAGTGCTGGGATTACAGGCGTGAGCCACCACGCCCGGCACTGTGGTATGTGGTACTGATTGCTGCTGGGGTGAGTCTCCACGCCCGGTATTGTTATGTGGTTATCTGGGATCGAACCTAGGCCCTTGTGCTTGCAAGACAGGTGCCAGAACCACTGAGCTATATCCCCGGCCCACGAGCTGTCCTTTTTGAAAACTTGTTTGCAGAGCTGTTTTCTGCCATTGTGTGTCAGTGAGTCCAGTTCCGCTTGGGTAGTACAAAGTCAGGAGAACCTGAATCTGAACAGACCTGTCAGCTCCTCATTCAGAAGGCGTTCCACCCGAGCCTTAAGCGTCAGATTTTGTACATGTTCCCGTGTGGGATTCTGAATTCTGTATTATATCTTAAGGAATTTATAGCAAGATGCCATGCAATTTTGAGTATATTACATACTGGTTTACCCAAGTTACCAGGGAAAAGATTGTTAGCAAACTAAGGAAGATTTCCAGACCAAGAAATTTCCTGTTTCATTTCTAATAAGTGGTCTTTTACTTTAATTGTAGTCATCCTTAGGCACACATTGACTTAGTAGTCCAGGGCTTCATAATTTGACTTCTCTACCCCAGCTGGTCCCCTTACACTTAACAGAAGGTAGGACCCCATGTGGTGCTTTCCAGCAGCTTTGCAATTGCCAGAGATTCAGAGTTCTGATTGGGCGCCAATGCTTCTGAGCCCCAGGGGCCGGAAGGACGGCCCAGGTGGGCATGTGTTCACGTGTGTGTGTGTTCACAGGTGTGTGTGTGTTCATGGGCTATCTGGGGACTCTTATGTGTTCTTCCAGTTTGAGAAGGCTTGGTCTTGGTCGTGTGTACGTTGTTAGTCTGAGTTCTTGCTGTAGTTGGAAACGTAAGCAGAGCTTAAAACACCACCCTCCCAGGTCATGTGTGGTGTGAATTAAGTAGGGGATGTTTAGGCTTCCCAAGGTGGGAACTGCTTATAGCTCTGAAGGTTGGTTGTGTTTAGGAGCTTTTGCTTTGCTGGGCCTGGTTTGCTCTGACCCAGCTCAGCTAGGTCTCCTGTGTGGTACCGTGCAAGGCATTTACACATTTTAAAATCATGGTGGACGGAGCCCTTTCTTCCCACATCCTGCCTTCTTGTCACAGGCTTTGGGCAGACCAGGTGTGTGACAGCACACCAAAGTCCTCACTGTTTCGGCTCCAATGCTGGACTTTGGCTTGAAGAGTTCCAGGCCACTAGAGGGCAGATTCCTCCAGCCAGTGCTAGATGGAGACCCTTCTTGCTAAACCTTTCAGATTGTTTTTGCAGGAAGTTTTCAGTGTGGCTCCCAGATTTGGTGGCGTGTGCACACGTGTACACACACACACACACACACACACACACACACACACACTTTCTCCATCAGTTAATTTTTGTGGTCCGATGTCAGTGTTCCTGCGTGGAGTTTTAGACCCCTCAGGCTGTGGGGGTTGGAGACTGAGGTCACCGTTCCTTCAGCCCCTTCCTCCTCGTGCTGGAGGACTGAAGCTAGCATGGTTAAGCCAGGGACTGTCCTTTCCCTCCTTGCGGCCAGTGCCCAGGTGGCTGCTTCTTGGCTGGAATATGGGTGCTTAGTGGTGTGCAGGATGCGAAGATGGGTTAGAGCAGTGTGCACCAGGTGACTCCGTGTTGGTGCTGGAGGTGTGGGTGTGCAGGCGTGCATTGTACGTGGTGGGATGGGCTGGGCGTGCAGGAGTGAGCAGGACGGAGTCTGTGTGGCTGAGGGTTGGTCTGTCTGTCCTGTGGCTGCTGCCAGGGGCCAGAAGTTCTGAGTCTGGGGTTCTCTGGACACGCCCTCTACAGCTGCCGCTGTGCCTTACTGCCCCAGATTATCTAGAGGCGGCCCCCCTTGCACCTGCGCCCCGAGACACCTTCTGACCTCTCCTGCCCTGGGTTCCAGCCTCGTGTGCTGTTCTTGTTTCTGACTGCGAGATGGCTGCAGAGCAGTGGCACCTGTGTGCTGCCTGCTTGTGCAGCGTCCCTTGGGGCAGAGGCTGCCAGGGTAGCGGGGCGGGAGTTACCAGGGCTGTGGGGAGGTGTGGGTCAAGGACTCCGGCCCCAGCCTGGTGTGTACAGTGAAGACAAACAGACAGCAGCAGTGATATCTCAGGATCCCTAGGACCCTGACTTGTAGATCTGTTATATTTTCTGCCATTGCCTATGAAATCTGAGTTTGAGGACTATTGGGAAAGATGGCCTCATTTTTTCCTCTGTGTAGTTTTTGCTAGGGAGAGGTAAAATTTTGTTGACTTCTGCCTATCATGTGTGGAAAATTCTAATTTAGACTAAAAATTCTGTTTCAGTTCATATCTTCACATGGTAATTTGAAAGTAGAAGTAATTTCCTCAGAATGTGACTCTGAGATTAAGCACTTAAGCAGATATCTTCTGTATTTAAGGATTTAATGATTACCACTATGTGTAAATGTTCTGGGTAGAAGAACTTAATGCAACAGAAAATAATACTAATGACATAAATTATTTTCTATGGTGTTATCTTGTCTGTAGATATAATTTCTGTAAAAGTCTAACAGTTACTCCAGTTAAAAACTCAGAGAACGCTTAATGTATAACTACTAATGTATAAATAACCTCTAAATGTCACAAGGCATATTATATGCTAATTTCTTTTTCAGTATTTAATTAAACTTGTGGGCTGATGCAAAATGTAAAACCCGATTTGCTGATAGTTTTCTTCTTGGCCTTCATTTGAGAGTTTATGTACATCATTTGGGATACCCTATCTAATGGTCCTCATTTTGAGTTTTAAAAATGTGCTGACAATAATGTACTACAGATAATTCCGTGTATTCCTATAAACTAAGGGCTGTAAGAAGACACAGATGTGAAACCACTAACACTCCAGGAGTGATACCAGTTTGTTGCATCCTGCACCCTCTGGGTGACGCCCTCTGGGATTCAGTGATCCGCTCTCTGCCTCCTCACTCTGTATGTCACTCTCTTGTCCACCCTCCCCTGTGTGTGTGTGTGTGTGCGCACATGCGAGTGTGTCACGAAGAAACCAGACCAGGCCTTTTGTTGGTTCATGGTTAGAGGGTTGGTGAAAGTGTTTTTTATTTGCATTTTCTTCAAATTGCTGTTTAGATGCAGAGTGACGAGGACATACTTTAGTGGGAATGTGTCACGTGACAGAAGCAGAGCCACTTGCTTTGCCAGCTGAATGGGTCGAGCCCCTCTTGCCTCTCGCGTCCTGCTTCTGAGGGTTTGCTGATGGTGACATGGGCCAGATAGCTGTTTCCGGCCACCGTCTCCAGAGCTGCTGCACCTGATTTGCTGATGTGCTCTCATTAGAGCCAAATATAAAAACGGCAGAGGGGGGGCCGGGGAGTTAGCTCAGTGGTTCCGGCGCCTGTCTCGAAAGCGCAAGGACCCGGGTTCGATTCCCCGGTAACCATATAACAATACTGGGTGTGGAGACCCACACCCAGCAGCAACCAGTACCACATACCACAGTGCTGGGCGTGGTGGCTCACGCCTGTAATCCCAGCACTCGGGAGGCAGAGGCAGGAGGATTGTGATGTGAGTTGGAGGCTGAGCTCAGGGCCAGCCTGAACCACAAAGCGAGACCCTGTCTCAAAAAACCTAAAAAAAAAA